>JAVSBS010004582.1:0-28729 GCA_033124195.1 Coracias cyanogaster
CTGCCTCCCTGCCTCCCTGCCTCCCTGCCTCCCTGCCTCCCTGCCTCCCTGCCTCCCTGCCTCCCTGCCTCCCTGCCATTCTCCTTGAGGACCATGGAGACATGCATGAGTGCCAGTAGCAGAAGTTCTGACAAATGCACACAGTTTGAATCTAGGTTTATGTGACTCAGAGCAGTATGTTTCAGTGGGACTGAGTTGCCAGAAAGCATAAAATGACACTAGGATTCCTGAGATGCATCAGAAACTACTGATCAAGTGATCTTTCTTTGCATCTGAAGAGCCACTGATCTCATTTTGTGACCTATAGATGTGAGAAGAATAATTTTGGTGAGTTAGTATACATTAAGAATTCCTGTAGTAGAATATGTGAAATGGTTTGCCAGTATGGTATGATATGATCCAGCACATCTGGTACGTGCAGAGAAGCTTTCTAATAATGTGGAAGAATGTTTTCTACCAGTTACCAGTACAGAATTTCTATCACCTGGTACATACTACTGAACTTAAATCTTTTAAATGTTAAAATTAACACATAATGAGATAAATTGCTATTGTGTGTGTGTATATATATATATAAAAAAAATCATAGAATGTTCTAGGCTGGAAGGGACCTCTAGAGGTCATCTGGTTCAACCTCCCTAGGGGCATCATATAGCATATTTTTGTGAGATATATTACCAGTGCACTGCTTTGTCTCATCTGGCACAAATCTGTCATTGACTTTGCTTTCTTGTACTATTTCTAGTATAAACTGTCATTATTCTGCCTTCTATCACCACTAGATTCCACCACAACATTCGTTAGACAGTTAAAAAGCTTTTTAACCACTTTCATCCAGGAGGCAGAAATAATGTCTTAAGTTCTGCTCACCAGTGAGTACAGAAACGTAATTAATCAATTCCTGTTCTGGTTCACTCATGGTTCTCAACACCACCACATTGAGGGGTTTGGAGGGGTCTTAAGTGTATATTATAAAGCAAGACAGAAGAGGTTATGCAAATCAACTAACAGAAATGTTGTTGGCTGTAAAAATCTTGGCACAGAAACTCCTAAAGCTTTCAGAGTCAGAGGGGAATGACAATAGAATCTGAACCAATACTTGAGCTAGAAATTCACTGGTTTAGCAGGACTAGTAATAGGTTGAAGGCCAAGAGGTTATCGTACCAGCTATATAAACATTACAGATGGGCAGCTTCATCTCAGATTCTTGATGACTAGTTCAGACCTTAGAGTATTCATATATCCATATAACTCCTTTCTGTGTGTTATTTTTCAGCATGCAAAACATTTTGTACTTTTACTCACATTAACCAATGAGTAAAGGTGTTTAAAAAAAGCAGAGTTTTATACTCAAGCTTAATTCAATACAATTTAATGTCAAAGATGGTACTATGAAGTAATTGGGGAGAATCCATTCAAGTTCAAATTTGCAATAAACAAAAAAATTGAAATGATAGGAGGCTGCGTTTTATTGAGAACAACAAAGGAAAAAGGCCAAAATTTAAGGGTTCTGTGATAAAACAATGAGGATGTGTTTGTGTTAGTCTCTGCCTCTGTACATCTTTTGAGGCAACCTGCCTCTGGGCACAAAAAAAAGCTGTATTTGTGGCAGGGATGTGAGAAAATTTTCCATTTAAAAATTCATCAGCAGAAATTAATAGAACATTTAATGTTCAGATAATTTTTAGAACCTATTGATAATTTATCGATATTTACTTTTTTATGCTGGCTGAATTTTGTTCACTGAGTATGTATTAGAAATGTGTAGTTTGTGCTAATTTACTACTTTAGTGCTCACTACCCTTTTCCCCACTCTTTATATTACATTTCAATGATAGTGAGAAATTATCTTGTAATATGTTCTCAGTAATGAAAATTGAGATCACATATTTTGCAATTCTGGGTGATGATCTTAGCATTTTCAGAACTGTTAATTTGCTGTCTTTCCTTGCACAACTGTGGTGTTGTCTCTGTTCTGGTGAGGTAAGGAGAAAACTAAAGAATATGGAGATCAAGAGCAAAAACTTAGTATGAGCTTCTTCCCATGGGCTCTTTGCCTTAAAACCATTTTTCCAGCTGACTTACTCAACACTCACCTGCATCTTTTTCTGCAGGGCTTTTCAACACCCTGTGTCATTGTATTTGTTTTCACATTACCTTGCAAGAAAAAGGTGTATGTTGGTAAATTGTGTAAAACACTGTAAACTTCGTGGCTAGGCAGGAGCCTGTGCGCAACGTGACCAGTGAGGAGGCTGGCATAGCTGACAAACTGGCCATATGGGGTGGTCTTGGGAAATGAATGCAAGAGCAGGTGTGCTGTTGCGAACGCTTAAAAACTCATCAGAATGGTTTTGTGGGTGACTGGAGGAAAGCAAAGAGCAGTTTCGTCTCTGTGTGTTTGGCTGTGTGTTGCAGAAAATAAGGTAATTAAATTATGGCACTGTTCAGGCAAGCTGAGTTTCTTAGATGCCCTAGAAGATATCTGTAGCAGATTGCTATTAGAAGAGCTGCTCCTAAAATCAGATTACTGTGGAAAGCTGACAGTAAGGGGATGTAAGCCTTTTCTCCCAAAGGCTGTTGGAGGATGAGCTTAGGGACAGCTATTCCTGTGCAGGTGTCCGTCTGGGCAAAGCAAAGGGAAATTGAATTTGGAATTGGGTGCAGGAAACAAGGGCTAGAGTTTGGTCTGATTTCTGAGTATCTTGCAAAAAAACCAAACAACGGGTGGCTTTTAGAGGACTTCTTGAGATCGGATGGAATGTGACGGTGTTGATCAGCGAAGGCAGGACAGAAAACCTCTTGGGATTCTGAGCCTTTTCATCTTCAGAGACTATTGAGTTTCTTGTTCAACACATGCCAGAGCCTGAGGCAGCTGTAGTCTGCGATTACAGACCTCTCCCAGAGGTGGTCTGAACTCTGCCGGAGTTGCAGGAGTAGCCCAAGTGAGCCTGAGTTATGTGGCATGTGACAGTTCGGGGTCTGGGTAAAGTATCATTGTTTGATGGCTGAAATAATAAAACACGTTTGAACAATGTTTACAGTTAGGTTATGAAACCAGCATAGCTGATTCCTCTGCCTTGCCTGGAATACTTCTTGTACTCAATGGGAATTTGTATTAGATGAGATTTCAGGTGGACACGCCCAGATGATTTTGATTCCAAATTTTAAAATATTTTAATAATTGCTGGAATTCTTATGGCTTCTGATTATTTTGGAACCTATAAAGATGCCGAGATATTCAGCTTTACAACTACTATTGAACCTGTTGAAATCAACAGCAATGTGTTTTTGGTTTGGTGTTTGTCACCTGTCTAAATGTGCTAGAAGTGAAAGTTTATATTAGAGTTCCAAAAACTCTGCAAATAATATTCCTCTGAATGTTTAATTTGCATTTGTTGCTGTCTTGTCTCTGTCTACGTAATCTGCTGCAGATTCCTTTAAAAATCAATTCCTATTATGTCAGAAAGATCTTAGGAAAGAGTCTCATAACATGGTTGAGAGTTGGTTCTATACAAAACTCTTTCAGAAGCTTTGCATTTTGGAAATCAGTATCTGGAACTAGAGTTCCAAAAGCAGTCGGCAGCATTTAAAAATGCTTCCTTGCAGGAAGAGTCCTTGTGTTTGTATAGACCATTTCTGAGAAATTCAAACAAAAATATTGACAGCCTGCAGAAAGTCAATTAAAAATACCCCCAAAACAATAACCATCCACACCTGTTCATGTATCCTGTCTTCTGAAGGTTTCTGGTACCATTAATGAAAAAGTGGTTAGGATGAGAAGATAAGATCCATGCTCAAATGTATGTTGCACCCTTGGTGGGCAGCTGATTTTTAATGCCGCACGTCTGAATTACTGTGGGAAAACCACTTTCAAGAAGACAGGTACTTGCAGTCTCCAAAGTTTCTGGACCTTCAAGCCTGTTCCCCTCTATGAAAGTAATTCCTTGGGAAATGACAATCACAAAGGGTTGGAAGTGCCCAGAAATGACTGTACTAAGGATTATCTAAGTATACTATTTGATATGTTTTGAAACAAAACTGTATGTAATATGGGAATGATTTAGATACACAACAAAAAGATTCATCTTAATGCAATGCATACTGAAGTGTCTAAATTTTGGCTGATGTAAAACTGCTGGCCACTCTGAAGTTTTCTCTAGTAATTTGTATTTTATTTAAGGGCTCATGAGACTTCCCTGTCCTTTGGACAAGGAGGACTTCGGGCTTGTTCATCCATATCTCTGCTTTTTATTGTTGAACTTCCAGAGCAAAATTTACTTTTCCAAGCCTGGATTTAAGGAAGCAT
Source organism: Coracias cyanogaster (assembly GCA_033124195.1). Taxonomy (NCBI): domain Eukaryota; kingdom Metazoa; phylum Chordata; class Aves; order Coraciiformes; family Coraciidae; genus Coracias; species Coracias cyanogaster. The sequence goes on from JAVSBS010004582.1 coordinate 4,307, forward strand.
GCAGTTGAAAATAATGATAAATTAATTAAACGGGAAGTTCATTTTAAAGATAAGAGAATGTGTACCTGACTAAATATGTACTGAAAATAATCCTATGTCTGTTGCATAAATAGTTATGTATATCAGACTGAACTAGCCTGAAGGTTCAGTGTTATGCTGTGCCTGTATCCCACAGGGGTAGGAGAAACCAGAAAAGGTTTCTCTCATTTCAGTAAACCTTTAGACAATTTTGTAGGTTTCAGGCCTGCTGGGATAAGAGATTGGCCTTATGTGACTTCCTCAGATGAGATGCAGTATAAACACTTCGGCTACAGTTTTCAAAATGTTTTACATGATACCAGATATTCATGTCTGGACGAGCAGGCAGCTGGCAATTTGTGTATGCTTTGAGCAAATGAACTACGAGGCATCATCAACCCTGCTGTATACTGATATAGGTCAAGTGCAATATTGGTAATATTCTGAGGAGAGTAGATAAAGAGGCTTATGGTTGGTTTGTTTCTATTCATCCAAGATGCTATAGATATGTCCTGCATTTAGGCAGTTAATGAAATTATTATTTTAATACCTCTGCCGAAAATCTGTTAAGCCCCGTAGGATCTAGAATCTAATGTCCCAATTTCACTCTTTTTTACTTATAGTTGTAATCAGTACAACTTTCTACATTTTTCTTTATCCTTTATTAGCAAGATCTGCCATGTTAAGAACAGCTGAACAGGACCAGTAACTCTGATTAGTTTAGGTAATTTCTATGATTATTTAATAAAGAAGAAAGTATTCAAAGGTGTCTTTTTTCCTGGAATAAAAATACATTAGCAGGTCATATCAATCTTCATTTTTATAGCAGACAAATGTAGAGGCAACTTTACTACAGTCGCTAAACAGTTGAGCTAAATTATTTAGTTACCTGTTTGTTTCAGTTTTTCACTCACTCAAAGCCATGGCTTGGCAGTTTGTCTGAGGATGTCCACAGTGCTAATGGTATTCAGCATTGAATAACGTTAAGATCCTCTTGGTGTCTTTCTTGTATATAATTGTAACTGTTTTGTTCATGCTAAAGAAATGGTTCTGTAGTTAAAAAATAAATTATAAATTCTGCTGGTACACTTTCTTTGGGTGCACCACTTTTCAAAATTACGGAATTGTTCAATAGTACTTTCAACTGATTGTAAGTACCTTCTGTGTTTCAAAAGAAATGCTAATAGAGGAATACTTGAAATTACATCCTTATGTATGTAAGTAACACTAAAGGACTACTGTAACATCTACTATAAAATTCCTATCAGTGACGTACACTTTTCTTTATTGCTCTGCTCCTAAGCTTTCAAGATTCAAAGGGTAGAATTATGCACTAACAGTGCTCAAGGGGCCCCTGCTAGTCTTTGATTATTATATTTTCTGGGTCAGATTAATAATTCATATGGTATTTCTCTGTGAAAAGATATGTTGTCTGTCATCTGTCATCTTTTTAAGGTTTCTTTCAGCCCTCTAATGGGACTGAGGCCAGAAAAGTTCATTTTAGGATTAAGCTTCAGAAAATGGATAATTACTAGGTTATATGGACAGGCATCAAGTAAAGAGCATTCTGAACTTGGATGTGTTATCTTGATCTTCAGCCGCAAGACTGCGGAGCAACTTCTCATGGAAAATGGTGGAAGATCTGTTATATCAGACACTTTAAAATGCAACTGATACCTCCTGATGGGGAGAAAAAAAATTGCCATGGGGAACGATATTGCTCTGTGAAAGAACTGTAGATACAAATTTTGTAACTTTTTTGAGGGAAGTGATAAATCTCTCATGCATCCTTTGACTTGTTCCTTTAGGCCATTGATTATTTTTAACACCTCGTTCATGTTCTTTGGGATTCAAAACTTATTTGATGAAGATGTTACATGTTTTAGATTTTAAAAATCATCTTTGATTTAAGAAAAATGGATAGTTTTACCTCAACTTTTAACTGAGTGAGGAAATCTGTTTTCAGGAGAGAGATGGGTATTTCATAAACATGAGTTTGAACTGAGCAACTCAGAACAGAAGATGATGCCCGGGGACTTTGTTAGCTTTACATTATCTCATGGGGTTTTTGGGATTTGTTTTGTTTTTTCTTTTTTTTTGCAGTTACACTCAGTTTGCCTGTAGTACTCAGGACTCAGATAGTGTTGTTTGCTATCCCTTTGCCTGTTGCCTACTTTTAAAAGAAAAAGAGGCAAAGTGTAGCTTGACAGTCTCATTAGACTAATTTTTTTTTTTTAAATGAGGTTGAAGGAGAACCCTGGAAAGGTATGAGGAGAACCTCTCTGTGTAGATATCCATGGCTTGAGCATTCCTTCCTAGGACTATGGAACAGGTGAAGAGGAAGGGTTGTCCATCCCAAAACATGACTATGTTAGTTGAAATCCTCGTCATATAATGGACTCTCTGTATGGTGGTGTCTGTCTTCTCTGCCAGCTCATAAAATGACCTAATGTGAGGAGAAATCTACTAATCTGACATACTCTGTACTAGAAAGTGGAGCTATATCTGTTCTTTATCTCACAGTACTATGCTGTAGGATCACCCTGTCAGGGAAGAGGTAGATGGGGCTAAATTACTCTGAGGCACGCATTTCAAGAACATTGCACAATCACACTAAGAGAATAGCAATATAACTTGCAAGGAAAGTATTAAGGACAAAAATTTTTACAGATTTAAAGGTCTAATTGCATATGTAAATACTTAATCTGTGGCGGAGCTTGTGACAATTTATACCACATCTAGAAGAAAAGGAAGTAGGCTTTGAGATCATCTGTGTTATACTTCCTAAATAGAACCCAGGGCTTTTTTTGAACACTAAAACTGTCTTGTCTTGACCAGCAGCACCTGGTTAACATGAACTGGAATTAAAGACATCCTTTAACACAATCTCCAAAGCACTGCCTTAGGGAGAACTGTCAGTGTTTGCTGTGGTCCCAGCTCCCATTACTTTACTCTGCTCTTAAATTCTAACTGTACTAGAAGGGTGATAAACAATTGTCATGAAATTTGTCCTGCTGGTTTTGCATCTTCTTAGGATTTCTTTAAGCTGAGAGTCCCAGTTTTCTCAGACAGGTTTGAAAGCTTTCTGCATATGTCTAACTCAGGCATGTTTGCCTCACACAGTGAAACTTGTGATGTACTGAGGTTGCTTGCCGTCTGCCTGAACTAGCTACAACAGGGAGATTAGTGTTTGTAACAGTAAAAGAGGCTGTAGATCAAACCCCTGAACACTCTTCAGACTGCATATTTCTGTCTGTGGACTGGATAAACTTAGTTTTATGGCTATAACCCACTCCCTGTGTCTCTGTTACATCCTCTAGTATGTGTCTATAACTATATTTACCATCAGTGTAAAGTTAATGTACACACTGGAAAAGCACCAAGCCTTCTGTTGCTGTTCTTGGTCTACTTTGGTACAAATATTTTTTCAGTATTTTATATATTACAATATTTAGAATATAGCAAAGTACGTACAACTGTATAGTTTTATTGCAGTCCCTAGAGCTTCTGAATAGATTATTACAATATTCTACATAAAAATGCAAACAGGAACAAAATAAAATCAAGCTGTTTTACTTTATCGGGAGAAAGTGCCAGTATATTATTGAAGTAAAGTACCTTGACATCACATAAAAGAAATGAGGTAGCTAGATGGCAACTTTCCATGTGTCTATTAATAAAATTTCTGAGTTTCACAGTTGAATCCAAGAGGCTCAAACATTAAACTCACCTTTGTGTTATTGTAATGTAGTTTTCCAAGAAGCTGCCCTGCTGCCATATTTAGCAAAACCCAAAAGGAGCAAAAAGAAAAAAAAAAAATTTAAAAAAAGAAAAGCTGGGAGATGGTCATAGTTGTTTAACAGGAGACCTATCAATTTTTGGAGTATGGAGTCACAATTTTCTCCAAATCTTTCTATAAATTTATTAATTGAGCAGCTCTTTAGTTTTTACTGAAGTCAGTAATTGTGCATGGTAAAGCACTAGAGTCTCTGGCAAACACGGATGGGTGCTTTTGAAGGCAGCTAGCTATGTGATGGTGTTTGTTTTCTTCAGAAAATACCCTGGGATGGAGTTGGAACCTGGGGTCAACTAAATCTGTTACAAATACATTGTTAGATAGAGACAGTAAGTTCGTGAAGCCACATTTGGAAGAGGGATGTGCAAGCCCTTCTCAGCTGGCAGCCTGTTATGACAAACCAAAAGAGAAGTGTGAACACCAGTAAGCTATTTTCCATATGATAGCTTAAGCATGGCTGCTATTCAAGGAGAGTGATTAAAGCTTTCAGAACAGGATTTTCTTGCTGATGTGATATTGAGCAATCTCCTTAAGAGGCATCCCTGCCCATGGCTGGGAGGCTGGATTAGATGATCTCTAGTGTCCCTTCTAACCTAAGCTGTTCTATGATTCCAATGTTTCTTCCAGGGAATGTTGTCATGCATCAGCAAGAAACTTGACTTCAACAGAACATAGGGAGGAAAAAATTTTTGAGGAGGCTATTGATGAAGAATTAATTTACATAGCTCCTCATCTACATGTTATAGAGCAATTTCTTGAGCAAGCCTCTTGTCCTTTATATTAACTGTCACCAAGACTAGCAATCAGCTCTACCTGATTTAAGATCAGGCCTGTTGGTAAGTGAGCAGGCTATGCAATAATTTTAAAATGTTTTTAGCTATTACTTGTCATCTAATTAATAATCTTATTTTAAATATTCAGTTTGGTGCATTTTTGGTTTGTCCTTATTTGATTTGGTTAGCCAGAATAGGACAGTGGCATAACTTGTGCCCTATTTCAGGAGGTTTCTCTGTTTTTAAACTTGTGTTGCTGGCAGTTAAATAACTGGTATCCTCTGTGAGAGAACACAATTTAATTTCTAACTCTAAAGACTGTCACTTAAAACTGTGGCTTGTTATGTTCTATATCCTTTCACTTGTCTGAAATTGTAAAAATAAATTAAACTGAAGAAATGTTAGTACATATCCACTGTTTGTGCTTTCATGTGCCATTTTTGGTTTTCTGATAAGCAGATGCACAACCTAGTGAACACAAAAGAGCCAGAGGTACCACTGGACTCCCTGAGCGACAATGATTCATCTTATGTGCTTGTTTCAATAAATGCACCAGGTTTTGTTTCTCACCTATGTTATTTTTCCATCAAATTTTTACTTGGAATTTTTTGTAGCTCATATGTAGATGATTTCATGGGTTTAAGTGAATTTTAAGGCTTTTACTTCCATTTTTTCCATTAGCATTTCCTGCTAATAGAATAGAATTTTTGAAAGGATATTGAACTACAAGTTTTGAAAGAAACTAAAACTGGTGACAATGATGCCATAAGACAGATGCTTATGGTAGCGTATGCTGCCAGCTTTTAAAGTCACAGAAGACTTTCTTTGTCATGGTCAGGGCAATCCAATAATAAGATAATATTCTATAGATCTTTCTGTGCAAAAGAAATGATGTTGTTGTCTGATAGGCACAATATTTACATAATTCAGGGTTTTGTCCATGGTTAGCTGTCATCCACAGGATATATTATGCTGAAAGTAGCAGTGTTGCATTCATCTCAGCACATCTTCAATGATCCCTACAGTATGTGTTTGGAACTTCGGGTTCAGTGTCAGAAGTAAGGTAAGGGAATTGCACCTGGTAGTTCATAAGCAGTGGTAGTTCTTTCACACTGCAGTTTTCTTCAGTAAGGATTACTGAACTGAACAGGGCTTATTTATTCGACTTTATTTCAGATCTTTTATAGACTCATGAAAGTCCTCCTGCATTGTTTTGGATTTTGTTCATGCCATTATTTTAGGCTGAGATTCTGCAATGAAATTTTGCATCAAAGGGATGAGCTGTGCATCTGTAGTATTTAAGAACAGCAAGAGGCCTGATGGATGGTGTTACAGAATTAGTTACATGTGGACTTTCTGTGCTGTATGGTGTCTGGCTCAGTAAAGACATATTGCTCAAGATTAGCAGTTATTAACCAGTCTGTAGAAGAGAGAAAACCTGAATTCCTGCCTCCCAGCTCTGTATTCCTTGATAAAATTGTTGCTTGCACGTACATGCATTTATACATAGAGCATGTTTTCCTACACCCCATGATTCAACATTATCCTTGAGATTTAGCGTCTGTTTACAAATATTGATGTGATTCTACCAAAAGAGCAGATTAAGAGAATCATAGACTCATAGAAAACCAAGAGGTACTGTGTAGTGCCACAGACAATACATCTGCTAGGAAATACGCAATCATAAATGAAAAAAGTACTACTATTTATTTGGTAACTATTAATACTATTGTAAGAATTGGGCTGCGCTCAAAAATCAATTGCTTCTAGAATTTACTGGTTTTGGTTTTTATTTTACTTCAATCAGAAAGTTATTTTGTGAAATTAATTTTCTTTAATGCTTGCTTTCTGTGTTCTCTTTGCACATTATTTTGTTTGGACTTAAAAAGGATTTTCAAAATTTCACAGATATAAATTTGGAATCAATCTTTTAATAGAGTAAGGGACATGAAAATAAGATGAGTACTGTAAATGCATTTGTGAATTATCTGATGCTTGCTGGTGTCATTGATGACTAAGTGTCTTTAAAAGGATTTTAAATTACCTTTTAATTCACATTCTAAGACTACCAGATATACAGTTTTCTGTTTTATGAAAAAATGTTCAAGTGGTAGTAAATTGTAAATGTGTAAAATAATTTTAATTATACTCTTTAGAAATTGCACTAACCAATAAAGTAGAAAGCATGGATCATTGTACTCCAGAATTTAAGTATTCTGTGGTGTAACTATGGCAAATAATCTATCTCAGAAATAGTCAAGTAATCCTTCATATATGAAATTTCAGTAGAGTCACAGACTCTCTTAAGCTGTGAAGCACACTGTGAAGAAAAATGTTGATATGAAAGAAGAAAGCATATTTCTTAAACAATATGAACGGATCTCTCAAAATTAGTCTCTGACCCTGTCCAACATATCCTGCAGAGTACAGAATTCAGCCTCAGTCTGTATAAACATGAAGAAATTATAGTCAAATCAGAATCAGAGTGTTTATCTGCTGGAAATACACTCTTCTCCACGAATCATAGATTACTCTTCTAATGAGAGCTGACTTGGAGTAATAGCTAAGAAAAAATACTATTTTCTTCACTGGAAGTTTAAATTAAAGTAGTAAGTGTCAGAATTCAAATCCATTTATGGTGGTCCTTTTGGGTGCCTTACTTTTCACTACCAAGGACATCTGTGATACGAATGTGGATTTGAGCTTCTGCTATTTGGTGTTGGACATATAGCAAGTGCTGAGTTCATGGGCATCATCTGTGGAAGGCTGAAATCAGCATGCAGAGAGCCTGTGTATGGTAACGATGGAGGCGGAGTTGCCATGTTAAACAATGTCACGTAAAATTATGTGATACCTACAATCTTAGTGCTTGTTCTGTACCTGCTTGCTTTCCTATAATGAAAAGAGAGATAAATATTGTATTTAAATGAACACCATATTTCAGTCACTTCAATTGTGTACTTTTCTAAAACCTTACTGTAGAAATGAGAAAATCGATTGTAAAAAGGTTATTTATAAGGTGCTCTAAATGAACATAGTGCTTAATAAAAGACTGGAATATTTAAGTCTATTGGTCTTTCTGCACAGGAGTGTGACTGCTGTTTATATTTGTCTGCTTTGACCTCTGCTAATATTTATCATACATATCTTTCACTTATATTCATTATAGTGCTGCTTTCACAGCTGTTATTACTGCTTTGCCAAGTGTACCTTTCTTTTGTACCTAACTTTTTTTTACAGATAATTTCATTGATCAGACTTTTAAAATTAATTGCTGGTTTGTTTGTTTGTTTTAGGTTTCCATCTAAATCAGCAAATGGTCTCCCATCTACAAAAATGGAAAATAGGTAGGAGTACATTTGAATATAATTCTACACTTTATAGCACTTTATAACAAGAGTGTGATATGTTACTTTTTACATGCTGGTATTATGCAAAGGGAACCTAAACCCTGCATGTATGCATAAAACAAGTTATGAAGTTATGGGCCTTGGCAGAACTGTGAGGGTATGTGACTAGGGACAGCTTGTCATTACTAGCCAACAACCAAAACAATCTTGATGACCCCAGTTGTATCCTCCAAAGCCTCAGAACCTAGAAATTCTCTCCCTGACTCACTCAGATTCCAACAGTGAGACGCCTGACAGTTTGGTCCACATACTACGTCCTGGAGAGCTTAGGATGTTGGCTCTGTTTGTGATACTGCCCTTCAGCTTGTCCTAGGACTAGTCCTATTACCTCTATGCCACCTTCCTTCTACTATTATTCAACAGCACTTTAATGTGAAGGCCCTGCAAAGTGACAGCCCTCTTGTGCATCCTCAGCACTTGTTCTGAAATAGTCCTCTCCAGACAGATTCTGAGCTTTACAGTCCTTTTACACACCTTACAGTGGCCAGAGTAAGGGACAAGAATTTAACAGAAGATATGGCATAAACAAGATGTTGGATGGGAGAACTATGTTTGAACGTTAAAATTTGCACAGAATTTTAGTACTTGAGTAAATGTGTTCACAGAGATTTGCAGGTGTGAGATCTGAGAAAAGCAGATCCCTAACTTGAAATGTTAGCCTGGCAATGCAGCTTGTTAGTGAGTACTGGCTTAAACTTACGTGCTGTTATTTGCTTCCTCTCATATGTACATGTGCTTGTGTTCTTACTGAATTTGGGTGCAAGAGATGTGGTGTCAGAAATCCCAACTAGATTATTTACATTGCACATATTAGAGTCACCCAGTCATTGAGGCTAGAAAGGACCTCTTGAGATCATCTAGTCCATTCTCTATTTTAAAGTTTTAGTAATTTTTTTATAAACTTGCAAACATTTCCAAAGAATAAAGTCTTTAGCACATGGAATTTACAGACACTTTTACAAAACTCATGTTCTTCTGTTGCCCTTTGTTGCATCCTGTTGAACAAGGATAGTGATTCACAGACTGAAAATTAGCAAGCAGCAGTTTTTCAGGTGATATTTGAGTCAGTGTGGAATAATTTTCTTTTTTGCTAGGAGCAGTCTGTGTGAAAATGAATTTGTATGGTTGCAAAATCAAAGTTTTAGAGCGGAAAAAGATTTGTCTGCTAGCTAGTTGTATTTTTTGATCTAGTGTTAAAAAGTTGAGGCTGAAGGTTTCCCTTCTATAAATTAAATTTAAAATATCAGAATGAAAGTTATTCCTCCATAATCATTACTTCTGAACACACAATAATATGTTTGCTGAAAAAATAGAGAGCACAAATAATTATTTCAGCAGATCACTACATTGCTGGAACTCCAAAAGGTTCAAATTAAAGTGTTTGAATGCCATCCTGTAGGCTAATTGCGTTTCTTCAAGCCCTATGGCAACTCATGATGTCTCCATGGCAACTATTCTTTACTTTTTATTTAGAAAAGTGTTTACGCTTCATACTTCACATATTGGGTATAAGGAAAACCTAATACTGAAGAAGTTTAATAGTCAGCAGCTTTTCCTTTTGTGGTATTTTCCTTAGTGCAGATGTTACAGTTGTGATTTCTAATCTTAACTAGATTTTTATAATCAAGCAATCATTGCATTTTATTTTTGTACTGCTTAATACTTTTTTGATAACAAAATTATGCCCTATTTTCTTACATTATTGTACTGACCATTCTGCAGATTTGAAATGCCCCTCATTATGAGCAGTTTTCTTGTTGATTTAGCAGAGGTATTGCATCTGTGTTAGTGATTGACATCCGTACCAAATCTGAGCATGACCAACCAGATTCTTCTTGGTTTTTCTACCCATATAATATGATTTGTACCTGGTTATGTCACTAACTATAAACTGGCACAGGATTAGAACTAATCTACTGAAACTGAAAAGGGAACCCAAGTTACTGAGAGTGAAGAGGAACTTGCAAAAGCTCTCTGTGATGTTCAAGGCTGGCATATTCAGGAGATGAACACCTAGAGTATATTTGCCTTACAAATTTGCGAAATGACTGCAGACAACTCATTTCGCCTCTAACTCAGTTCCTGCATCTACAGGTGGTATTAATGATTTGTTTTTGCAAAACACTGCAACATCAGCACTTTTGAAAAGAGATGAATCATAGCTCAAAGCTTTTTCACTCTTAATTAAAACTAACCAACTTGTTTTCTGGAAATATTTTGCCATTGCCAGTTCTTGCCTCTGAGTGTTTATGCTAGTGATTCCAAGACTCTATGGCCGTTCAGTCACCTGCACAGCTTGTGTAGACGCAGTCATTCTAGAGAGCTCAGCAATTTGAGTTCTGACTTCCTGTTGGTTTTTTGTCAATACAGTGGTTTTTGATAGGTTCACTCAATTGTATTTCTTTATATTTGACAAAGATGTGGTTGGAGACCTTTTGGCCAACTGTTGCTACCTGTACTTTTACAGCTAAAATTTGTACCAACATAACTCTTATCATGTGAGCTTAAAGTGACTGGCAAGGATTTTGTCTTCTATGTGTGGCCTTCTGGAAGGGACTATGAACTGAATGAAGAGGGATAACTTAGAAAGGCTCTTAGTCTTGTCATGGTTCTGGAGCTCATAGCAGGACTCAACTGAATTAAATAATAACCTATTTCTACAGTTTTATGGTACTTCTCAATAAAGTATATATATTTTTTCTTTTTTTCTTTGATATTTAAAAAGATTTGAGTTCCAAGTTTTTGTAAGTAAAACTCCACTTAATGACAGGTATGCACTTATTTAGGTGCTATATCAAATTGAAATCTGTCCTCAGTGTCCTATTCTGCCTTCTTCACCTTCTCCCTGGGAAAGAAAAGACCAGCATGGTGATGACTAATACTGCTGCTAGTGTGGTAGTGTTTAGATGCATCAGCAAGGAATATTTTTAAGAACACTTCCTATTGTTTGAATTAATCTTTAATAAATCAGGGAACAGCAAAACTCCTGTGTGACCTTGGCCAAAAATAACACATTGCTGCAGTTCCCAAGCAGCTTAGAGTATCAGTTGTTTGCCCAGAGTAATCATCCAGTACTTATCACATCTATAAAGAATTTGTCATTTGTTTTTATGAAAAATATACAACCAACACCCTTCTTTTACGGAAACTGTGTAATAGTAGTAAATCATTTATCAGTAGCAGCTTGATAATAACAAACAGCCAGTCCATATTATAGCTTGTGCTAGTAAGAAATGTCAGTCTCCTGTGCTAGTCCTAAAGAAGCATAGTGGGAAGCAGAATGAGATATGAGTTGCCTTGGCCTGAGTGCCAGCTGGTTACAATACTTTCATTCAAGCTGCTAAACAACCTGCTTGTGGATTTTATTTGCACATATAGCATTGTTATGTGTACACTTCTGTGAAACTGAAAACAAACTAGTTGTTAAACAGTTATCAGGAGAGAAAAGTATTGGCTTAAAGCATGCTTATTGTAGGCTTTTTTGATTTGTTTTGCTAATAACAGTAATAAGCAAGAACATACTATAGAGTGAATGCATACCATTCATAATGGCATTGCTTGCTCTAAAACCTAGTAGCAATAGCCTTTGTGGTATTTACTTAATGTTTACATTTAATATCACCAAAGAGATGAGCTCAAATGTTATAGGAATATTACAAATATATAATAAACAGTCCCTGTTTGACTCTCAGATGATCTATTTGAAATTTGTTCATATGCCTTATCTATTACAAATGGTGTTTCATATATTTGACATCTCCATCTCCAAAGTTTTCCTATATATCAGGAACACTCAGAACTAAGGCTTCAGCTTTTTTTATCAAAAAGAAAAAACATCATCTGCTTTAGGAGCTTTTGGGGCTCCTAAAGAAGCCCAAAGAGAACAGGGGAATTGCACATGATTTGTCCGATGGGTAACTGTAGAAGTCATAATACTAACTGTACACCTCCTAAAGACTCATCCCTGCAGACAGAAAACCTGCTAGGAAAAAAGATCTGGCTTCCCAAAGCACAAGATAGCAATAGAGCATATGCCATCAGAATTAATAGTAAAATCCATTTTAGATACTTCTAGCGATCTTAATGGATTCTACATCTAGATGGCTGGGCTTTGTCCCTTATATATATCAGCTATTTCCAGAAAGGAAGACAAAACAAAACTGTATAAAACAGAAATTAGAAGCATTCAGGACTGCATAATCCTCTCCTCTTAACAATTTTACTCCTGTGGTGAAAGCCCAGTCTCAGAAACACAAATGTTGACTTCAGTAAGCATTTTGAGCATGGCACTGTGTTAAGCCCTCTAGGCTTAATCTGAAATGAATAGAAGATGAATAGTCAGTGGAACTATTTCTTAACTAATATTTGTATCAAGTAGTATGTTTCAAGTTAATAATTGAGATACTGATTAAAATACAGCTGTGCAGGGCACAAGGGGTAATGATCATTGACCAATAGTCTAAATATAAAATGTAGATTTGGGATTTGGGTTACAGGTACTGAATAAATTAAAATGATTCTAAATAAGAATATAACCTCCTTTTTTGCTAAGCAAAAAGTTATGTGGAATAATTCATGGTCTGCAGATCTTTGTATAACTTGCCTATAGACCAAGGTGTCCTTAGCTGTTGAAAGTCTCAACGCCAGTTGAAAAACAAAGCAAACCCCATGGTGTCAGTAATGTCTACCATAGGTTGATGCTTTTTTTTTTTTTGCATCTTTTTGTATCTTGAATACAAGCAAAAATCAGAAAGTTTTGCTGGCACAAAAATCAAAATAGTAAGTCTCACATGCAGTATCTACCTCATTTTATTGACTCATGCTGTATTGACCCATTTATCAGTACAGGACTAAACTTTAGGGAAGTAACTGTGGGAGTGTTGTGCAAGATGGAAAGAGAGGAAAATGCAGAAAAGGGAAAACAAAGGGGTACCATTTCTTTTCGTCATCACTTTATTAGCTTTCCATTCCTTTTGTCCATGTACTAAAATAAGATAGTTTGTAATGTTAGGTATAAGAGGAAGTTTATGGAAGTAATGTAGTTACGTGGTAACATCTGGATGTTATCTTAGAAACAGAACACCTGCTGGACCTTAAGTTTTATTGCCATTATCCCATACAATTCATGGGTGCAGAAATAAGTCACAGAGACTGCAAGCAAAGGTAAGAAAAGAGCACTAGATTAACTTGTAAGAACAAAAATCTAGTTTCCATAAAAAGACCTTCACTAAAAAAAAAGTGTAGAGGAGGGGGAGGAAAGGAAACACAGAACTCACAGAAACAGATTGCTTTTTATGGCTGCATTTTTAGCACTTTTCACAGGTGACAATTGCTATGGAAAAAAACCCCCTTCTCTAATACATTTTTTCCAGTGTTGAGTGTGGTACAGTGTGTGTGAGTACAAATATACATAGACACAGCGCTAATATTGAAAGATTTTTAGCATGGCCTCGGTCATTTAGTACATATATTAATTAGCATTTAAACTTTATCTGATCTTATCTTTCAAAGCTAAGTTTCTTTAGAAACATAATAGAAGATAACTTTTTTTTTACTAGTTACAAACATCTGCTGATTTAAATACACCTGGGCTTATTCTGTACTATACAGGCACATAAAAGCACATGTGATTATCAGAGAAATAAGCATTCTCCTCTTGGGTAAAGACACAAGTATATTCCTTCTGGTATGTCTGAGGAGGTAATGAAGTATGAGAAGATGAGGCCAATCCCACATTCTTTGGTGGTGCCACATCATCCTGATGTAGGTCAGAGTTTAAGGACTACAGCAGACTTCTCAGCATGATTTTGTACTTTTTTAATTTCCCCTGAAATGTTGTTCTTTGGTATTGCAGATATATTGATTACAACTGATAATATTAAGAAAACACATTCCTCCTGCTCACCAGCATGAGAAGGCACACATGCATCTGCCCTTACATGCATACACATTTACTGTATATAGTGCAGGTAAATGGAGGAATCAGCTTGATTGTATCCAAGAAAGATGGAAAGCCTGACATTATTATGGTTTCTTAGCATCAGAGACTATGCAAGTTAAGAAAACTTCCCAGGAGGAACAGACTGGAGAGATTTTGATGCAGGTTTGTCTTTAGAACCAACACGGGCTGCAGATGTGAAACTAAAACAGCATTTCTTAAACACTATTTTTAGTTTAATTTGATTTTAATTTCCTGAAATAATAGATAAGATACTTTGCTTCATTTTCGTGTCTTTATATATGTTTCTGCTTTTTTATTCCATTTGTTTTGGAGCCTTTGGGGGTCTTGACAACCCATTGAAGTTGTTGGGATTTTTTTCTACATCATTGCCTTTAATTCCAGTCCTGTCTCATTTTTTCTATTGTGTTCTCCTCTCTTCTATGTCTCTCTTGCTGTTGTATTTTTTCTTTCCAGCTCTCTTGCTGCTTTGCTTTCTGATGTGAGGAGAAAGCACCTGGGAACAAAATAAAATCCCTTAATAGCAAAGCCTTGTAAAAATAAACAAGGCTTAGATCTGTGGGTGTATTTATTAAAGCATGTGTTGCAGAAACACAGCACTTTAGATATTTTTACTTGTGATCTCTTGAATAACTGCAAAATATATAAAATAAACACTAAATATGTATAATATAGATGGAGAGAGAGATAGATGTAAAATATCTTGAGCAACAGGAGCTGTTTAAAATATTTCCCTGAATTTGTTGCACTTAGATGGGACAAGATTTTCAGAAGTGACAAGTAACCTTAAGTGTCTCGTGTCACAAAGGGAGCTTTGCTAAGCCCTTGCTGCAAATTATCTCTTTCCCTAAGTATATTCCCAGCTGGGCACCAAAAATGGAAGCACAATGAACCAGTAAAAACTGTAAATTTTGATTTAAAAGGAATTCTGATATAGAAAATTCTCAACCTTCTCACCTAGGAGTTTCTGATGCAGAAAGGTCAAGAACATAAAGGGTTTTATGAGAGAACAAGACTAATAAGAAGAATAATTAGCAGTATTAATTACTGCTCCCTCGGTGGTGTCCACTGACTAGCTTTGGCAAGATATGGGCAAAATGTTTCTGTTTAATAACGGTATCAATGGGATAAATGGACTATACTGCAGTATAGTCTTTATATGATTACAGTGTAACTTGTCTGAAAACACAAGTGAGTTAATTGTAGAACAGCTGCATAATAACAGAGCTGTTTTCATTAGATTGCAGGGTAAGTTGCATTTGCTAACTTAAGCATGGTAAGCCCTTGGGGAAGTTATTAATTTGTTGTTGAACAGTGTCATTCCAGTCTCTGATGGACTGAGGCAACAGAATATAGATGTTGAATGGTAAAAAATGTGAGGTGGCAGGAATTGCCTGTAGTTCATGAAGGATCTGACAGAGACTATTAATACTCTCCTTTGCTACTATCCAGTCATTCAACTTCAATTCTGGCATGCATGAGTGCAACATATCCCTCCAAAATTGTTGGCTTGCACACTGCCAAGTTTATAATACCAAGTTAATACCCTTAAACAAGGATTTAGTTTTTAAAATACTGAATAAAAAGAAACACTGCAGTCTTTTGTTAATGTCCTAGCTCTGCTCCATGTGTTCAGGTACTTGTATTTTATGTATAAAAATAGATGAACAGGTATGCACCATGTTAAGCAACTTGTTGACTTTAGTATTTTATAAACTAAAACATGTATTAGACTAGGTATTCATTTTTCTCAGTGTAGTCACTGGCAATATTCCCAGTAGTGACAGTGAATGCAAGAATAGGCCAGAAAGCTGGTTTTGCTTGTGTTAAATGAGAGTACAATAGATATTCTTTCAAGAAGTTGGAGCCTATTTAAAACATTTGTGGTTAGATTTTTTTTGAGAGCAACATGCAGTCATTGTGTGCATGAAAAGTGCACTAATACTTGGACTAAAGTGTTTTAATGAGTCACTGTGGGACTGTACTAACCCTTCATCTGTTACATTATATGCAAAATGAAGGACTGTATCTATCAAGCTCAGTGCTCTGAAACAGAGTAACTCTCTTAACAGGGACTGTTCACTGCAATTAGGAAGCAGCAACAGTTGTTTGAAAGACAGACTCCATGTTAGTCTCCACTAAAGGCCTTCTAACAAAGATAATGGAAAGCTTCCTTCGGAAACTAGATGGAATTAGTAGCAATTTGTGGTTTTTTTTCAGCTTCTCAGCAGATGGCCAGAAGGTCTCCAAATGCTAAGTATGAAAGAAGAGCTTCAGCTCTGCTATTTCAAAGGACTTGACTTTTCAATTAGAAGTTAATACTGTGACAAGGTTACAGCACAGCCTGAGAGCACCATGGAATCTGCTGCGAGAGCTACATGCTCACCAGATACTTACAACTATGCAAACAGAAAAGCCAAACTTTATTAGAGTCACAAATTCAAAGATCATAGATCACATGAATCACATGAGAATTGCTTGAAGTGTAAAAGTAATGAATATGGATGGGTTAATTTACTCTGATTTGTGAACACCCAGATTTCTTCAGATACCTTTTCAGAAACGAAGTGAAAGCTGAGATACTCATTCACTGTCTTGATTCTACCTTGAGTTTCCATCAGCATGTTCAGCTTTTTTTTTTTCCTAAAAGTTGTGATGTTTTGTGTCACTAATGATCAGAACAGATTTAAAGGCATGAAGTAGGCATTTGGGTGGAATTTTAGGTGCCTAAATACAAAGCTGAAGATTTGAATAGCTTTGCTCTATTAAGATATTTACATGAAGTTTTCAAATACATTAGATCTGTGAGATACAAAGGTTTTAAGTAACTTGCCAAAATTATATGTGGAGAATCTGTGACTGAAGACGACCTGGGTATCCAGCTATATTTTATATGAAGAAGATAATGAGCAAAATACAGAAACAGCCATGGATCAGACTGTGGGTTTGACTCTCCCAGTTAGCAGACAGAACCTTGACTACTGTGATTTGTTGGGTTTTTTAAAAAATTCTTTTACTTATTCAGCCACTCCAGCAAACTGTAGAAAAATGGATGGTATCACTACCACTCTCCTCACATAAGTTATTATTACATTATATTTTATATTCTAACCTATCACCACTTTAGTTTGTGGCTTTGTATTCCTTTGGGAGGTGGCAGCTAGTAGGTTTGAAACTCAGCAAACAAAGGACTTGTAGATCCTGTGTCTATTTTCTGTTTCTCTACTATCTACTTCAATTATAAAAGAATATGGCCATTGATTCAGATCAAAGTCACTTTTTCTTCATAACATCTGGCTACAGGTAGTTAATATCCATCATTCTTACAAAATCTACTTTATACCTGGCTGGTTTGACTCGTCTCCAATCAGCATCCCATTGTGAAGTGTGCCTTATCCTAACTCTAAAGAGGCTATTTTCATGAAACACCGAATGTGATCATTCATTACAACACCCTTCATAGTTGTCAAATGTTGTATTTGCCATTTGATATCAAATAACTGCATAATACTGAAAGAGGCAAATAGCTATGCAAGGGGATGTTAAAAGATCTGAAGCAGAAGAAATTGTTACTTCAGAAAAATTACAAACTGTGGTACATTTTATTGTTTTAATTTAACTGTAGCATAGCTTAAATATTTTCACAATTGCTGAAGTCATTTAATTGACTGTACACTGGCAGACCTTGTTCAAAAATTAAGAGCTAATTTAGGAAATAATATTAAATGACAAAAATTCTCTAATAATATATTTTGTTTTGTTTTATGAGTTTACAAGTATTTTTATGATTTCTATTATCACTGTTCCTTGATGTTGCCAGTGATTTGGGTGATCACACTTGTAAGAAGTTTTGCAATCTATAATTTCTTAGATAATCTTTATTATGTTTTGTAAATGTTCCTTTCTCAAATGTTATTTGAAATATAATGGTGCCTTATTTACAATTAGGAAAACATAATGGTGGGTTATTAAAAATATATCTCCGCTTTTTCTGAATTAGTTTCAGAATTAATTTAGATTAATAAAGCAAAAATGATGGGTTTTGATTAATTGTGGAATAAACTGTCATTCAACTACTGTAGCCCTTGACACCTACACAGCTCGATATATTTCACGTATGAAAATATTTATCCCTGATATACGGGGAGGGAAACTAAGGCAGGGATGGGTGACATAGACTTATGGAAACCTACATCACAGAATAATAAACGAAGGAAAAAATCTTATGTTCTTGTTCTATTGCTAGCACTCTGTCAACTTCATCATCCTCACAGGAGCAACATAATCCAATGGGATTCCATTTGAAGTGATGGGCAGCATCTTATACCTGCGAGGCAGTAGTGGGTCTGGCCTCAGTATAAATAAAATTTATGGATAGGCTTGGATCAGGAGCTGAACTTAGATTTACATCTAATATGTAATTTCAGTGTTAGGAGATGCTAGAAACAGACTCACAGCTGCACCTCTTGGAAATGATGTCTTACTGATCTTTATTTCCATGTTTATATTTAAGAACTTCAAACACATTCATATAAACTTGTATGAATATTCACATTTGTATAAGCCATGCAAAATTCATCCTATAAAGGTGTTGTTATGGGGGACCTTTCCTGATGCAGGGCAACATTACTTCTTGCTGAGAAGATAAAGAAAAATGATTGATCCATTGAAACACATTTTTCTAGGGAAGACATGATTAGTGGGACAGATATTGGATAAATTCTATGTGTCTGTAGGAGAAATACTATTGTAATGGAAAACATACCTACCCAGGGAAAACCTTCTAAGTATGTGCAGCCAAATGAGTTACAAGGAGGTAGAGGGAGGAGGAAATTATTTGTAAAAGGAAGAATGAAGAAGACCAAAGTAGTACATTTCTTAGTATTTCCCAGGATATGTCCTGTGTTTTTTATTTTATTGTTTTTATTTTATTGGCTTAAGGGAACTGAATTTAGCTTTTATTTCCAGAATAGAAATCATGGCACAGAAGAGGAATGCTCAGAGTAGGTAGTGCAAAAGAAAATGTCAGGGAGCAAAGGCATAATACTCATATCAGATTGTATTCATTTATCTCAAGTGATGCAGGAATTCATTCATCCAGTTCAGCAAAACCCATACCTTTGTCTTTCAGAGATGTAGTGCAAGGCTTTTTTTCAGAGAAATTGTGAATGACATGAGGATGTATGATGTAAGAATGTCACCTTCCTTGGCTTAATCTGTTCAAAATCCTCTGAATAATCAGTACTGATGTTCATTGCTCATGAAATCAAGTTGAAAATGCATTTATGACTGATGTAATTAAAAAGAACCCATTTATAGGATTACCTTGCAAGTAAAGGTTGTGGTTTATAGTTAAAGATAGACTTAAGGAAGTACTGCAAAGCCCTGAGGTCTCTGTATTGCTGTTACTTGCCGGAATTGGGCATTACTTTGTGTCCCTCCTGTTGTGCCTAGTGCATTCTGCCAGAATGCTTGTTCCCTGCAACGATGCCATACATATAAAGATATCTGTTGTGGGAGCACTCAGATGCTTCAGATTTGAAAGATCAAAAATGTTACTATTTTATCATTAGATCTTGAAGGATTCATCACAGTTTGGAAAAAAAACATGAATGGAGAGGAAATCTGCCGATGTTTTGGGTGCCCTGTTTTGGGCTCTCCATAGGGGGTTCCTAGTCGGTGATTTTTGTCTGAGTGTACAGAAAATCCTGAAGCAAATGGAACTGCAACAAGCTGAAGTTTTCTCTTTGTAGCTCTAAGGAAAAATAAAAGAAAAAGGAAAATAAAACGAAAAAGAAAATGAAAAAAAAAACAAAAAAGATAAAAAGAAAAATGAAAAAATAATAGAAAAAAAACCCACCCATGCACAACACAAGTGATAGATGTACTTTTTTTAAAAAAAACAACCACCCAACTGTAACCCTGGCCATTTCACTGGCTTTTGCGTGGGTGACTCAGATTAAAAGATCTAGGCATCTTGGATCCATGGTTCATGAGCATTAATGGTTACTGATGATGCAGGCCAATAGACACATGTTCTTGTCCCCTGAAAAATGACCCACAGTTAGGTGGTTCTTGGCCATATCATAAAAGTTAAAATTACAGTCTAAGTATTTTCTCCATGTGCATGTGAGTAGCCAGTGTCTCCTCCTATGTGTTAATCAAATCTCACTCTGTCTGATATTTGGTTCATTGCTTCTTCAGCTAGCACTCTGAAAAGAAGTCAGGCATTTTTGTAATGCCTAACATGGTAAGACTCTCAGAATTACCAGAACATAAACACTGAATAATAATAATGATGATCACATGAAGTTTGAAATAGTCTTGAAGCTCTTTGATTTCTTACTAAATGAGGACATAGCTGTAAAGGAAATTGTCAGTTCTTTTGAGCATGGACCAGGCTATGCATAGTAAGTGAGTGTTAGTTAACTGCTGCTTTTAGGAGTAAATCTATGACTAATTTCTGTTCATGTTTCTATTGTTGAGAGGTGTGTTTTTCAAGTATCTATGCAGATTGCTAGAGAACTTTCGATGTTCTCTAGTAATCAGAATAACACTTCTTCAAAGACAGATATGTAGTCTCTGGTGTCTGTTGAAGTAGCTTTGTGACAATTAGGCAGTTTTGCCAGCTGACAAACAACAGAAATTTAGTGGCTTCAATAATGCTATACTTTATAATTAATTCTTGTCTCTTAGCTGGTTTAACATGGGTTAGGTAGCTGAAAAACCAGACAAGCTGGCCAGCTGACTTCCCATGCTCTCTTTTTCAAGTAAATAAAGTAGCTAGGTCTATCTTTAGTGGATTAATAAAATGTCTGCATAGTTGAAATTTTTTGACAGGTTTCTTGCCACAAACTAATTGCAGCAAAAATTGGAGACAGTAGAATGACTCTAAGGGGAATTTGGGTAATAGCTCCCTTTCTAGGTAATATCCTAGTGAAGTGAAGGGATGAGGAAGTCTTTACATTGGAGAAAATGAATTATTTGTCAGAGATGATCTCTATTTAAGACATTACAACACAAGGGAAAAAACTGGAAAAAAAGATCTGTCACAGCTTCCTAGTGGCTTCAAGGCACTGAGTGGTGTGAAGGCTTTAAAGGCCCATCAGAGAAGAATAAATGCTTCCTCCACCTACTCTAGTCTGGTAGTTCTTTCCACAAGTTCCCCAAAAAGGAATGTTGAGTTCTCTGCTGACTCCCTGCAGAGCATCCTTAGCATTTTGCTGGTTTTGAGCTGTCACATTTGGCATAGAAACTGTATCAGTAGGTGGAAGGAGATCAAGAAAAGATCAAGAATATTTTTAAGCTCTTCGAATACATCCTTTGAGTTTCCTGACACACAGCTCTGGGCAGCACAAAGATGAAGTGGGTTTCTGTTACCATTCTACTGTTCTATTCCTTTCGCAAGTGTATCAGTATGAAGAATAGGGCTCAAAGGTTTTATGGATTGTCAGACATGTATGGCTAGTTGCAGGGGAAAAAAGATTGACCTTAGTGATGGTAGAAACTGGAAAGTCTGGGAAAACTTGTGGGCAAAGCAAAAAGCTTTGCTGCCAGACTGAAGTTGTAATGGCAGATGCAGCTGGGATTTGTGTGGTACCCTACAACGCTCAGCATTGCACAGAGGTTTGAGAATTGGTCTTTATCGTACCTACCTGTAGTGCATAAACAATACTTGATTTTAGCCCATAATTCACAACTTGGCAATGATATGTTATGTCCTTTCATTGAGAAAAGAGATACAATGCTCTGCTTGCAGCCCTGATGTCCATAGAAGAAGTATGCTTTTCTAAAGTTATTCAATAAGCGTGGTAAATTTTCACTTGGAAACAAATTCTTATGGGCTCAGGAATTTGGGAGCATGTGAAATTCTGTTTATAAGAGGGATTAGATTGCAATGATTTAATTGATGGTTGAGCACGCAGACAGACAAGGCATACAAGATCTTTTCAATAATTGTATCTTTCCATGGAGCGACAGGATTTTGTAATTTAGGCCTCAGACAGTAATTACAAAACAGATACTATTTTAGGCAGTCTGCAGCACACCAATAGTAGTTATTCTGAAATTCAAAATAAACACAAAAACATCCTTGGAGCACTTGTGGCAGAAAGATGAATTAAAGTCACTTAAGGTGGCATTGTGCATAGATACATGAATTGCTATAAAAGTACTATATATTATTATAATAATACCTATCTGGGTTCACTATCATGGAGCATGACAGTGTTCTTGGTGGAATTATTTTTGTACAGTTTCGTGTTGAATCATCTGGGTCAAAAAAACTCAGGTTTTGTTCACAGACTGTGTTGCATAAAAAACATTGTGTGTCGGTATTTTGGGCTTGAATAGGTAAGGGTGAATGGTTTCCTGATAAAAATGGGGGCTTGTTAACACATTGTGAAAGGCATTCCTGTGATAGTGTGTTAGGAGAGTCTGGATAAGTGACATAATGCAGTTTAGGAACAAGATAATGTCATATCCTACTTCTGCTCCCCAGGCTCCTGCCGTATTTGAAGCAGACTGTGTTCTCTGGAATAGATGGATGTGTGGCAATTAGTTGTCTATTAGACTGCTGCCTTGTGTGGTGAGAGCCTGGTGCAGGTTGCCCAGAGAGGTGGTGGCTGCCCCATCCCTGGAACCATCCCAGGTGAGGTTGGCCGGGGCTCTGAGCAACCTGCTCTGGTTGAACATGTCCCTGCTCCCTGCAGGGGGGTTGGACTAGATGGCCTCTAAAGGTCCCTTCCAACCCAAACCATTCTATGACTCTATGAAATCCACCCATGGCCCAGCAAGGTGAACTCCCCAGATGAGGAAGGGCAGAATTAGTGCAGATTCATCTCCTCCACCTCTTTCCCACACCTGTGCCAGCTGCCACCACAGCCTCTGCCACCCACACCCAGCCAGGCTCAGAGTGGCTCCTCCAGGCTGAAGAAGCTGGAAGCCTGAAGCTGGCTGTCCTGAAGGATGTGGTCCTCGGGCTGCAGAGAAGGAACAGAGCAGAGATGCTGAGCAGACCCTGCTCCCTCAGCCAGTACAACCCTCCCATTGATGATGGAGGGAGCAGGCCTGCTGTGTCCTTCCAGTGAGCTGGATGATGCAAGCACTAAAAATAAGCCACCACTTTCAGGAACGAAAGAAAAAAAAAAAAGCAAAAACAAAATAAAAAGACTGTCATAAGCCCTGGCTCCCAGTCTGGTATCCGAACACCAGAACGCTCTGATGATAGGGGAGCCATCACAAAAGAGCAGAAGAAGGGTTTTTTTCACGCTTTTCTCCACAAAAGATAAAGGAAAAAAAATTGATCTTGCAAGAAAATAAACAGGCAAGAGGGAAAAGGGAGCTTTTGTGTCCAACTTCAATACGAACATGTTTTTCAAGTTTAAAAGATTATTTTCTCCCTTCCCTTTGCTTTACAACTCTACCCCCCTCCCCCCCCCGCCCCGTGTTTCTCTGCACCAGCACTACATAAATCTGTTATTTGTTTAATCGCTGTTATTTACTGCTTCCACCGCGCAGGGAACACACTTGGCACTTTGCAACACAGAGACAAGGTCTTGGCCCCAGTGAATACGTCGGCTCTGGCATTTAACTCCACCGTGCGACACCGAATCTGGACCTGCTCCCTCAAAGCACTCTTTATGTGCTGTGAAATTCAGGGAAACTCACTGAAACCCCACCGGCAGACATGGGGAGATCTGCAGGAGGACAGGCTGGGCTTCTGCAACCCTCACCGACCTCCCAGCCCCTGCACCAAGGTGTCTCGTCTAACTCCCTGCTATGCTGGCACGGGTTGAATTGCGGGAGCGGGTGTAACAACAGGGGACAAAACATAATGAAGTGAGAGCGTGGAGGAGATGTGGAATGAGCAGTTAGGGATGTTCAGGCCTCGCATCGGATGAGCACTGCTTCTCCTTTCTCTATCTGTTCAGAAAGCCCGTGAGACTCAACTTGCATCAGAGGTAAGAGCACGCTGAGGGGCAGCTGCTGGCCTCGTAATTGATGCTGTGCCTTCAGCCCTGCGAAACTGAATTCCCTGCACTCATTCACCTCTTTCGTTCCCAGCACTTGGGGCTGGAATTAATACCGGCTGGCAGAAGCCACAGAAAGAACCATGACAAGGAGCTCAAGAAGGGCTGTGAAGGCTTGCACCCCACACAGTGTTTTAGGTGCTTCAGGGTGCTCATGGTCCTTCACCCAACCCTGTTCTGTGCCACTGGCCAGCAAGTAGCCACAAGCCAGCTGCAAGCAAATGGGCTCCAAGAGCAGGAAAGAACATCCATCAGGTGTCCTCTTGGAAAGCCTGGTTCTCCTACAAGGCGGACAGAAGCACAAGGCTTCCTATGCTGCTAGATCAGCAACTCCATCCTAAGAAAACTACCAAAGCACTACTTCCAACAGATCCTCCAGGTGCTGTTAGCATCTCTGCTCCATCAACCCCCAACATGATCCCTTGTCACTGGTTCT
>JAVSBS010004583.1:0-15642 GCA_033124195.1 Coracias cyanogaster
GCACCACAGTGGGCAGCAGAGGAGCTGGGCCCACAGGAACCTCTGGCAGGACTGTCTGAAAGAAGACTTCTGAGGGGATGTTGCTGAGTTCCTTGTTGTCCTGTGTGATCAGGCAACTGATGGCAGCATAAAATGATGATGGCTGAACTGGCACAACAATGAAAAGAAGATCAAGCAGCTGTACTGAATGATCTGCAAAGCAACATTAATTATACTTTTGCTGATGCTCTTCAGTTAATACTTTCAATGCTTTTTAAAATATGACATTATAAGTGTGTTGATAACTACACTAATGTAATACTATTTGTATTTTACATTTTATCCAGGTACAGAATTAACTAAATCTAACCATGTTCTTGTGAAAAATACATACAGTTATTTGCGTTTCAACAAAGTTTGGTCATAAACCTGATGGATTAGGCGCTCTGCTTGCTGTCACACAGAATACACAGCAGAGATAACCATAGGTCGTAGGTTTCTGCACAAAAATAACTGTCAAAGTTTTTTTTGTTTTGTACGGTGGTTTCTTTAAGAACCTACAGTTGAAATGTTGCTCTTTAACACAAACAAACAAACCAATAAAAACCCAAGAAAACAAAACAAAAAAACAAACACCAACCCATGCTGAGGTACTTTTAAGAAGTTCATTTCCCTTGACAGTATTTGTTCAGCACACAGGTTTCTGAACCTAGAAAAGTATCTACAAAAATTCACAGAAGAAAATATAGAAGCTTGCTTGTGAATAAGCAACTCCAACATAGTAAAAGAAAAAGCAGTTTGAATCAGGACAAGCTTACAGGCCAGAACATTAATTCCCCAAGAGGGTCTCATTAGAGCAGTACAAACAAGAAGTAACTTCAATAGGGGATGACATGTGATGGGACAGCAGGAGGAGATGGCCAAACAAGATCAGTCAGTATAATAATTGGTAGGTGATGTAATCTAATCTATCAAACATCTTCATAATACTATACCACAAATCTAATATGCATGGATCCTGAACTGAGATCATATGCAGATTCGGGTAACTTTTTATCAGGAGGAAAGTATTTAAACAGAAGAAAAAAAAAAACACCTTACTTCTGCTTAAAACTTTTTGAGGAAGCTGATAAATTATTTTTCCTCATTTAAAGAAAAAAGTCTGAATAAGACCATAATGCAACATAAAATTGCAAAAATAGGTGGAGCATTACTCACAACAATAATACAAGCACTTCAAGAACACCAACATCAGGAGCATATTTCTTGACCAAAAATAGCATGAGGTAAAAATTGCATAAACAAGAAGATAAGATATACTGATACATGGCAGATCAAACACAGAAACATGACAGCTATGGTAGATTTGAACGTGCAAGTGCCACTATCTAACGTATTTTATCCCCCTATCAAATCTAAGTGAGAACCCAATGATAAAATAAATTAAAATTGCCACAAATAGTATTTATATGACATATCCAGGAGGTCTTAGGAGTATGTACTCATAAACTGACAAATACCAGCATACAATATAAACAAAAGTCATCAGACAACTTACTTTCAATTTTAAAAATGTCATTTGAAAATTACTGGGTGTCTCTTATTTATGGGGCAATAGAATGTTCATCAATACAAAACTGTTAGTTTTTGTAACTATATTTGTTACAGTGTTACTGTTAATATTGATGTATTCCAGGTTATCTCAAGGGTCATTACAAAGCCTTTAGTTTGTCTCCAAATCTATTTTTCAAATAGTCACTGAATATAAAGGCAAAATGTAGATTAAAAAAAAGAATTTTAAAATCCAGTAATTACTGTTGCTAATTCTACAGTACATAAAAACAATGTTCTGGTAATATAAACAATAATTAACAGAATTTATCAAACAGTCATTAAAATATGTATTATGTTTGTCAAATACAGGTATCTTTACAAAATATGTGATTTTTCTATATCTTAAACACTGAAAGGTAAGTCTGCATTTGAATATGCCATTATGAAGCCACTGAAAAGTATTTATCATCCCACCATTCCTTAACTATGATCCACCACACTAAGTATAAAATTGTTCATTGTTAACACAGTAGCAAAACATGGCCATTCTTTCCAATGATTCTAGCACATCAAGAGATAGAGTCAGTGGTTTTAATCAACACAGAGAAGTCTTAAAAGAGCATATTCATTTTCACTTATTCAAAGTTAAACAACAGAATTAAAATTATGTAATTTTGGTCTGTATCAGGAAAGCTGGCTATTGTAAGAAAAAAAAAAATACAGTTTTTAATGAGAGAACAGAGGATCAGAGATAAACAGATGATGGGTGAAAGAATGAAAAGTCTAATGCAAGTTACCAAAAAAAGAGCAGAGGGCAGTAGCAACAAGAACGGACATGACTAGTAGTCATAGAAAGATAGCATATTTTATGCTTGTAGTGAGGTAAAAAAAAAAACCCCAAACCTACAATAAGTAGCAGAGTAATGCCAGAAAGGAAACTGTTCACCTGCATTTCCAAACATGGTAAGGAAGATGTGCAATGTATCACATAGGGTTCATGCAGAATTAGGAAGATAAAAAAAACCTAAAAGGAAACACTTCACTTACTGAACTTTACCCGTTCTGTATACCCTAAAGCAAGATCCTGTGGAAAACTGTGTCAACACATAATTAAAGATTGTATCACAAACTGCATAGATACATCAAGGCTATATTGAGGTTACCTGCACAATCTTAAATCAAAGCTTCTCAGACCATTTTGATGGCTTCTGTAAACAATGTAAATACATGCAAATATTCCAGATGGATGCTGAATGCGATCTTTACCACTGGGTAATCTGAAATCATAAATACACAGAACATGCTAACACAGTATGCTATTTCTCAAAAACTGAGAGGATGCATAAATTTCAGGATTTTCCTTAAGGTACAGCAATAAGCTTCTGCCACCTTTTTATCATGCACAACAGCAAAATATACATCAACAACAACAAAAAAATTGATAGAATATAGCTACAGCAAGATATTGCACTTCTCACAAGAAACTATTAGTGCTCCCTTCCATGTCTCAAGCAGAATAAACTGTCATAAATCATCTCTACTGCAAGTAGAAAGCATGTTTTTTGTTTGCTGTCCAATTCATCTGTTGTATGTACAACTTAAAATGTTACCGTTTTATCATTCATGAGTATATTACTTCTGACAACCTCACTAAATTGTATTTTTCACTGAAATATAACATCTATTCTATTCTAAAGTCTATTCAACAAAAGTTGTACCTAGTTTTTAAACAAAGAAGATAACCGCATTATTTTCTTTTTCTTTAAGCATAAAGAGAATAGACAATTCTTCTTGCATGAAACGTAACTATGGGACAAGGCCATACATTCCTAAGGAGAATGATCCCTGTTTGTTATTAAAACAAGCACAAGCTCCAAAAATACTTTTGCCTTTAAATTCTACTTTGAGTATCAAACCGCTTACAAAAAAAGTATATATTCACACACATCCACATGGAATGAGCATTTTCTTATAGAAATAATATTTCTGAGAAGTTCAGTACAAGAAATATAGCTTACATTAAAAAAATTCTCTCCACACTAGAGAAAGAACTGGACAAAACTAGTATCTATTCTAAAATATGAAGAGAGAAGTTAGTGGCATAATCAGGCTTTCTAGCTGGAATTAGTCTGCATCACATTTAAAGCACATTTAAGAGTGCTTTACGTTAAACTCAGTTACTAATTTTCTCCAAATACATTGAAGTGGAATATCAATTATAACGCTGCTAACATTGAAAATACACCCTTAACTACTGCCAAAAGTTTTGAAAGACGGCAACCCATAGTGAATAATAATTGATAATAGTTTTATTTTGTTTTTCAAAAATGCTTTCAACCATGGTGGTAGAACAGAATTTAAACTTATGCAGTGTAAACAGCAATGTTGAAGCAATAAGAATAAAAGGGTTTTACTTCACCCTCCTGGAAACAGGATTGTGATTGCATTTTATCTTCAGCCTTACTTCAGAGATTATTTCATTAAAAAAAACTGAATATTTGTACAGAAAATATTTTAGTTGTAGAAAAAGAAAATGAAATGGTTCAATTGGCATCTAGAGTTCAAATGAAAATACTGATTAACAGTTCAGCATTGATACAAGTTATACTCCATAATATTTTTAAAGAAATGGTCGTCAGTAATTCAAGTCTCTGTTTTAGCCATACTTTCATGTTCTCAAAGTTAGTATGAGACAGAATAAATAATAACAAAGTAAAACCACTAGGTATATACTGGCTAGTCTAAGAAAAAGCCTAATGTTACTAGGCTTATAAATATATCTTGCCCCATCTCTGCGAAGTAAATATGCATCTGTGTCCTGCATCGGACGACTTTGTCCGTCCTCCAGGTATGCCCAGAGGGCAACGTAGGCTATAATGACCCATCTGTTCACTACCGGCAAGTAGCAAACTTCTAATGAAGACAGATGTGGGTCACCCTGTACAAGAAGGCTGCAGGGTGCTAATGAATCCACCTAATGGTCACTACCTGCCACTGCTGACTGATTGATGAGCAGAAGGGTTAAGCTTCAAAAGCAAAAGACAAGTATTTCAGGTAATCATTAGTCTTACTAGGGTATCTCTGTTACACTCCCTAATAGGCAAACAGAGTTCAATGTTGTCTTTGACCATTAAAAAAAACCAAAAAACACCTCAACTTCTACATTATTTTTCTTTGGACAGCCTGAAATAACAAAGCTGAAACAAAGATCTTTGAGAAATTAATTACTTTCATTACCCAGAGAAATAAAGTGTTCCAAATATTTATACTCCTTTATAAACGCATGACCTCTGACACTAACAGTAAAACCAAAAATACCTTCAAGAAAATAGCTACCAGTTGCAAAATTCTACAGCTGTTCATACTTTTTAATTACTACAATCAGACAGCAGTAGACGAAGGAACTTTTTACAGTGAATTCCATTCACACAGACAAGTAAATGGATTTTATTATTCTATTTTAAATACTGCCTACCACAGAAGCTAGTGAGGATTTGACTCCTGCCAATTTCCACGTGAAGGCAATGGCATCACAAAAGCCATTTACTTATGAGCAAAGTATTGATGCAAAGCCAACTGTTCATCAATTCAGGTAGTGAGAAAATATCAGAAAGAGTTGCAATGGGGAAACTCCAGGGAGGGAAGCCTCTCCAGAGAAAAAAAAGGAAAAAAAAAAAAAAGGCAACACAAACCCCACCAAACAAAAAAACAACAAACCATCTTATAGTGAAAAATGTTACGACTTTGAGCTAGTGTGGGGTGAAACCTGCAGAGAATGTTACCATCTGCCAGGATTCACCAGGATTTCATTAATAAACAGCTGCAACAACGCAAAGTCACAGCACTATCCAAAAAGTATAGAGAAGTAATAAAGTGATACATAAAGCTAACAACAGAAAGAAGTATTTTCAAGTAACACCATTTGAGAAGTGGATCTCTTGCTTTTAGAATCCATTCATTTATTTTCAAAACATCACACAAGCATCCACCAACTAATCTCTGATGTAACTTTACTAACAGTAAAGAGGAAACTCAAATAAAAGCTTATGAAGTCCTGCAAATCACCCACTGGGAAAGATTCTTTACCAGATATACCAGGCAAAGGTATATTAAAAAAAAACAACAAACCACAATCCTGTAGTAACATTAAACCAATAATACATTGCCTCAGTAGTTGATGTCATAAACATGAGGAAGACACCCATACTGGAAGACAGTATTTGATTGCATGCTGATCTGTTGAATAACCCTTAATACGCCCTGGAACCTCATTAGGCCCATACATTCTTCAGTGTAAATTGAACATCAGGATTCCAGCACATTCTTTTTGCAAGGCTAAATAAATTCAAACAGAGGAGGATGGTGGGGCAGGGAGGCACTGACATTTTAGGATAAAATGTATTTGAAAAGTAATGAGTATTTTCACATCCCTACCACAGGCTAAAAATAAAAGTGAATTTTTGGCTTGGACAAAAACTACATGACTTCTATCAAGTGATAATGTAGTAAAAACTCTTGGAAGTTTCAAAAACAAAAGGTAACATTGAACAACTTTTAATTCTCAGTATAAGACAAAACCCAGCATTTTCAACTTTTAAGGCATAACACTATTTTTAAACAGAATTGGAAATAGTTGTTGTGAATCTTGTGTATGTATTAAACCTATTTTTTCATCCATATTTTAAAAATATATAACTAATGAGTCACTGACTCAAAACCTTGCTGTGCGTATAAGCAATGATTTCTAGTAAATATAAGGAAATTTATGCCTACTCTGTGAGGGTATAAATTTCAGTTTTGCCTAATATATGCCAAGAGACTCCAGTGTAAGTTACCTTTTCAAACAGATTTAAATTCACACATGATTTACTGTTATTCTCAGAACTGAAATTATTAGGCAGCCTCAGTCTTTTGCCTGAGGGCAAGAGAAGCTCTTCAAATTCCAGTAACTCCAGCCTATATGATCCTGAGAATGCTCTTTTGCAAGAAGCTACTAACATTACATACGAGATGAAACTAACTGTATATGGTCGATTGATTTATAACAGATGATTTACTGATTTATCCTATGAGAACAACTTAATAGCAGTGAGATTTGGGAGAATAAATACCAGCAGAACAAAAGAAACTTCTGGAAGTGATAGGTACCAAACATAGGTGAAGCATAGCAAAAACATAGTAATTGTGTATTCATGGGATTATTCACAATGTTCATGGCAAATAAAAGCTATGACAATCTAGAAATATGCCTTTAGCATTTAACTGAAGTGTTAATATCTTACTAGCATGTGTACAGAACATTCTACTGGAGGCTGCTTTGTTTTTCCACTTAGCTCACTTGCCTATAGAGGACTTGCGATTTATTAATAAGACTTACTATTCCAGTAAAATCTGCTTGTTAGGCACACATTAATGTGTGTTCTATTTTTATCTATAATATCCACATTTACAATAAAGAAAGTATAGTGTAGCTTTAAAACTTCTAGTCCATACAGAGAAAATATTCCTACTTCATTAAAATTAAATATGATGGCACATGGAAGTCTAATAGCGCCTAACAATTACATTCATCATCACACTTTTTTTAAAAGGTCTTTTGGAAGAATCTCATTTCCCTGTACATGCACACTTCACTCGCACATCATTCTGTTTGAAGAAAGGATAGACTTCCTGAGTAAAAAAAAAAAAAAAAAAAAAAAAAGCTGTTGTGTACTTAAATAGCGCAGCATATGTCTTAACAAGCACCAAAGGTTAGGACTGCTTAGGGAAAATTGCTGTTAGTATTTGCGGGTTCAAATTACCTTACAAACTGATTTAAATGTGCAATTCTGAGGTAAAATATGTAGATACTCTAAAGCAGAATAATATGGTAATATGTAAACATAAGAAAGCAGTATGTATAAAACTTTTGATACATGTGTTCACACACCATCTGAAAACGAGTGATGGTTCAAAGTACGCCACTAGTGACCAACCAGCTGCATGTAAGATAGTGGAAGAGAAAATGCTCTTTCACATCTTGCTTCATTTCTTTATTTACTGTCCTGAATTCACATGGAAAAAGTTGTTACACATTTCCTACCCTCCTTTTTCAAAGACGCCCATCCTCACAGACCTGGAGCAATACAACAGATCATCAACTTGGGTCACAAACAGTAACATAGAACATGCACAAGCTACCACATCTTTCAACTATTTTATTTTGAGAAAACGAATCAGATTATTTTCCAGACTGGCAAAAGATGTATCTCCAACACAGAGTCAGCAGTGTTGTTTTACTTAGTATAGCAAGTGAATATATTTCTAGCCTCAGGAAGTCCCAAATTTCATAGGACTTTTTTATATGTTGTCATAGGACAATTTTTTATATGTTGTATGTTCAATACATACATACACATAAACACAGTAATGAAATGGGAACTGAACTGACAACAAACTTCAAGTTTTTAATCAGTTTCCATTAAGGCATTAGAGATAATAAAATACAATTCAGAATTTGCTTTTGTTTTCATTGTTGGCAAAATATATCCATGAACCTGAAATGTTCTTTGTTTTCAAAAATAAAGGAATCTATTCTACTAAAATCTTCCAGAAATCTGAGTCTGCAAAAAAAAATACTGCCAAAATCTGCAAGGAGAACAGAAGTTGATTAAATTTACAAGCCTTTGATAACAATTATTTCAAAAGAAGCACATTTACATAAATCTGTGCTAGGTCAAAGCTCTTCTCATGAAGCTCAAGTCTAGACTTTGAAATGTGGTATTTAAAAACATTATTTAACAAGGGCAAACTACCTGTATCTTACTTAATTCATCTTCAGAAATACCTAGCCTATTTTTATTGAAGCTTTAAAAAGTCAAGGCAATACATTTGCAACTATTTCACCTTAAAGACTGAAGTCAAGCAGTTACTACCAGCTGGCAATCCCACTAGGATGCTACCACTTCAAACTACAACGCAATGCAGCCTATCTCTGCTCCTTTAAATTTCTATTATTTTTCTATACTATGTCACAAGATCGTGCTTCACGGCATTACATAGCCCTCCGTTTCACAGCATTATGCAGCCCTTTGTTTCATCACGTAATCGTGATGCAGAATGCCAGTTAACTTTAGTACAATTACCATTGTTACAAATTTGCAGAAACACAGCAGATAAAAATTTTGTTTGTAAGGGTTGTACCTATTCTTAAAACTGTAAAATACATTAAAATGTCTGAATAGATATTTTTTTTAATCCTATTTGCTTAAAAAAAAAAAAACCAAAGAACAAACTTTTTTTTTTGTATTGGGGACATATTAAATGTAAAAATCTGTTGTCTGCTCTAAATACATCTAATTTTCTTTTCGGGACATTACTGTGAGCACAGAGCACCAGACAAAGCAAGAAGTTGACTGGATAGAAGACACTGTAAAGCTTTCTATATATTGTGATTGTTTCATTGATTTTATTAACTTTTCATTTTAAATATAAGCAAAATGAAATTTACAAGTGCTTCCAAACTGTCCAAGATTTATTCCTGCACTTTTTGCAAGACTGTTACAACTTTACCTTCCAATAAATTTTTCCCCCCAAATAATCCTAATCCCATTTTGCATCTACTTTGGCTAAAATATCCAGTTACTTATTAATTTTTTTCTTTTTAACTTTAAAATAACAATTTATATTGAAACAGGATTATAATACAAATCTAA
Source organism: Coracias cyanogaster (assembly GCA_033124195.1). Taxonomy (NCBI): domain Eukaryota; kingdom Metazoa; phylum Chordata; class Aves; order Coraciiformes; family Coraciidae; genus Coracias; species Coracias cyanogaster. Next base: position 9,228 of record JAVSBS010004583.1, read on the forward strand.
ATTCTAAGTTTACGTGAATTTCATTCACAGTCTAAAATTAGGGACCAATCATGCAAACTTCACTGCCTCCTTTTATGTCTTACTCATGAAACTATTTATATGAATTTATATGAAAAAAAGGAGGCAGAAGAGAATAACTGTTGATCATTTAAAAAAAAAAAAAAATTCTATTCAAATGCTTCACATGGATATTACACCAAAACCGAAGATTCTAACCTCTGGAAATCCTAATTCAAGTGCATCTTAAAAAAAAAAATCCAAATATTTTAATATATTTAAACTCTCAGTAATTTAGAAAACCCTTGTCCTTCCCAGAGGGGACACTATGACAAATACACAGTTACAGCTTAACACTTTAACATTCGTGAGTCTAAATTATAATGAGCTGGTGATTAAGAATGCTGCAATTTGCAGCATGGTCTTCAGAAGAAGCAATGGACATGGTAATGCCTGTAGGTATATAAGTCAATTCATCCTTTCATGATAATTTTGAACCTGTTACAGAATCACAGAACAGTAGAGGTTGGGGACTTCTGGGGATTATCTAGTCCAACTGCTTTGCTAAAAATGGGTTTGCCTAGAGCAGGTTGCACAGGAATGCATCCAGGCAGGTTTTGAAACTCTTCAGAGAAGGAGATTGTACAACCTCTCTAGGTAGTCTGTTCCAGTGCTCTGTCACCCTCACAGTAACAATTTTTTTTCCTTATGTTAAAGTAGATCTTCCTGTGTTCCAGTTTGTGTCTGTTGCCCCTTGTCCTATTAGTCACTCTAAACCAAATTTGACTAAAGAACTTCAAGACTCATTTAACATTAAATTCTCACCAGCTTTGTAAAAAGAGTATTGTGGAAAGATATTGCTCTGATTAATAGGCTGCACTATAAGCTCAAGTCTTACCAGAAACCTGTAGATCCACAGAAAAGTAAATGTCATGAATGCCTTTGCAATATAAAAACATGTAATCTCTCCTGGACATCAGCAAATTCAATCCCAAACTTTTAGCTTGTCAGTTGTTCTTTCCATACCTTAAAGAACTGAGATCTCTTTAAGGTAATTACAACACAATGCTCATCAACTTAAATTACTGGGATATACTCTCAACTTAAATTCTCACCTAATGCACCTGATAACTTTATTTTTGTGATAAATTTTTATGCATTAGCACTTAACAGAAACCTAAAGAGACTATTGTCATATACATTTTGTATAATTTTAAAATATGAAGCAACATTCTTTCATCAAGTCTTTATTGAACTTTAAAGCCAGATAGAAACAACAACAAAAAAAACACCAAACCCCTAAAAAATCCTCTGTCTCTACAAACATAGTCATCTTTTCCTTTTTATCACTTCCTGCCTAGAAACACCAGTTTTCCCCTCCTTTCTGAATCTACCTAGTTTTCTGCATTGCTTCTTACTCAGTAAAAGTAGCGCTAGGTCCTCTCAACTCTTTTGTATACCTTCCTGTGTATCCCTTTATGTCATTACTTCTGTCCCCCTCTTACGTCCAGGGCAGCTTTACAAGGAAGAATGAACTGGTTTATTAGGAGTTAGGAGATGAAGCATAAGAGAGCTAAGAAGGTACAACTTCATATTTAGACCTCTTAGCATGGCAAAAATCTGAACATACGCCAGGAGAACAGCTGCCTCCCACTAATGCAGTTCCACCCATTCATGTCACTGCTTGGTCCTTTGGCCTTTGCATGAGATAAGGTATTAACTTCCTCATTAATTATCACTTGAGAATATTCCAAATAAGAAACCATTAGTTCACAGTAAATATTTGTGACACAACCTCATTATTTCAAGAGATCTCATCAGACAGCTTTTGCAAGTTTATGCTAACAAATATATCAGGATTCTCTGTATAGTTACACAACAGTCGTAGTTACAATACCATTGAGTTGAAAGGTTGTGTGCTAAATATAACTTTTTTTTCCTCAGCTTTGCCTCTACATACAAAGGTTTTTAAAATTTAGAAGTCCCACAGCTGTATCTGAGTTCCTTGAATTTTAACAAAACTTTTCACATGCACAAAAATGAATTATTTGGGGCTTTCTCTCTAAACTACAAATATTTGTCTTCTGAACCAGTAATGGCAGTTACTTGTTTAATGAAAATCCAGTGAGTTAGTTCTAGTGCTCACAACTTTGAGAAATTATGGTGGTGGTTGTTGTTCTATCACCTTGAACTGGTAGCATCTAACCCATTTACCTACAGCTCTTCATAGTGACACTGAGTGAAAGTACAAAAACCAAAGCACGTACAATGACAAAAGGGTTCACATCTCAAACATTTTGCTGGAGACATGGGAAACTCTGTCAAAAGAGAAAATGCGTTTGGAACTAGTGAAGATTTTTTTTCCTTTAACCATAATCTGTAAAAAATATAAGCAAATGCATAAAGAAAAAAATAAAGCATTTTTACATAATGAAGAAAAAATAGAAGTTAAAGCAATTGCCCGTAACTTGAGCTTTCTCTCTGCATGTACGTCTAAATGCTCCAGAATTCTGCTGTGTTAGATAAAACATCTGAAATATTCCACTTATTCAGCTTAAAACATACCTTAAACCAAAGCAAAAGCATAGGTAATTTATTCCAAATATTTTTATGTCTATTTATTGAGCTTTAGTGAATTCTTAGAAGAGTTATGATTGTGAGTCATTTGATTTGAATTTTGACATACCATTCCAAAAGTGTGTGAAAATACTCATTTTCACAGTTTTTACACAGTACCAAAAGCTTATGCTGTTTCATGGGATTTACAGTGAAGCAGAAGAGTGAAAATAATAAAGCACATGGCTTTTCATTCATAACTAGTTTCCTTTCATTTCCAATACAAATTGCAGTGTTTTTTTCATCCTGCATATAAAAGCCTTACACCTGAAATCCAGGTAGTTTTCAAATACGAAAAGAGCTGAGGTGCCATTACCTCCTTTTTTTTCCCTGTAATTCTATTTCTTCATGGTGCTGTGGGATGAAAAGGTCATATTATTTCTTGCCTTCTTTTCTGTTGTTGACATTTTCATAATGCAGCACAGTTTCCTTTTACAAAGTTACAGGAAAGATTTATGAGTTTTAATTTTTAAATGCTTATCTAAATACATTTACTGAAAGCCTATTCTCCTATTACAAACAGCTGCTGTTTGTAATAACTAAAGAAAACCTAGATTACTCACTAATGGGAGGGGTTCCACAATGTTGTACAATTACACTGTAAACCCATAGAAGCAACACAAATAATGTTTCAATAACGGCAAAAACATGTAGTTATTATCACAGGAGGACTCTAACAACCACTCAATGGAAAACAAAAACAAAAAGCATACAGAAAAGGCAACATACCGTTCTTGAGATGTTACCCCAACACATGCAAAACAAAGCATCAAGTGTTACAATGCTCTAACTCAAATTATGAGACTTAACACTGAAGTTAGCCGAAATAGACCTATCTACACCACAAATTTGGAAACTCTCTTGATAGCAGCAACTCTCTAGAGAGTCCTTTTATGATTAATTGTAGGAAAAAGACTTTAAAGAAAATAAGTTTAAATACACAAATAGTTTTGAGGACCACTTCAGATGACATTCCAGTAAATCTGGTCAAGACACTGGAAAGGATTTAAACCATGACAGATGCTTGCACAGCAAATTAAGACCAACTAGGCTACAGATAACCCACACTGAAGCTTATTTTTAAGATTTCTCTTATTTGTGATTAATTTACAACTGCAGTCTGAAAACTTAGGTCCTTATCAGTTGAGTACTTAAGTATATAGTAATCTTTATTTTTAACTTTATTCAAAAGTTCCACAGGCCCAGGCCTCTGAAATACACACAGAAATCCATCTTTTCAGGCACAAACGTCAACACTTAACTGCCATTACATAAAACAAAAGCACTTACAGGGCTTAAGATCCTGTACCAGAAATAAGAGAATTAGGGATTTAAGGCCAGAATCACGAAGATGCAAACTGGCAACAGTGTGCAGTCATAGGCTTGGAATTTACAGGCCAGATTTACATGCTTAAGTGCCTTCTATAACAAACAGTGTTACTTGCCTACAAACAGAAATGACGTCAGGCAGCATATTGATCATATTGCTTAAGCTGGCAGAGTCACTGAAAAAGATTCTACAATCTTGTCTTTCCCAACCTTTTCATATTAACTCCCTATTTCCTTTAAAGTTTGAGAATAGGATGCACACTCTGAAACCTGAAGTCTTTTTTGCAGTTGTTGTTCTTAAAAGAAATTAGAGCTGGTCATTTTTACTTTTAAAACACACAGAGGAGGAAGCAGTTGTCATACTCACCTTTTCTAGTATTTTAATGAGCTTTTATACAGTAGTAGAAATACATGGTCTACAATACCTTAATGAGCACCTCTACATGAAGTTACAGACACAAGTGAGATGCCTTCTTCCTAACACAAGGCTATAAGCTCAAGTAAGAAAAAGACTCCCTTTCATCCTTTTTGACAATGAACCATTTGAAAGTTAAAAGAAGGGGATAAAGCAAGGATTGGTTAAATAAGGATTAATTTTACTATCTGCTTTGCACATCTCTCCCAGGATCTTAAATTTCACCATCAGTTTGACCTTCACACCGCCAAAGAAGTCATCTTTTCATCAGTAACAAGCCGAGAAGAGCACCTCTCCTAGCTTTGACTTTCTCAGGGATCTGCTTGACTGTATCCCATAGGGCATGGCTCTGAATGGCCAAGGAGCTCGGGAGAGCTGAGCTCAAGAACAGTCTTCCAAGAGCACATTCTAATGTGCAAAAAGGCTATCAATTGTGGCAAGAGACCATCTTGGATAAGACGAAAGCTCAACCATGTTGTTGAAAGTAGATCACATTTTTTCAAAAGCCATCAAGTATAAAGTAAATACACTTTCAGTAAAATAACCCTTTAAAAATATGTTCACTGCTCTGAAATCACAGCAAAATTAAGAACTGTAAGGGTTATGCTTCCAGTGAAACAAGCAGAAATGTCTGCATATGTGAAAGGAAAGTCTTCATGAAGTGTAAGAGCTCAGGAACAGCAAACAAGCCTGACTGCTGCAAACAGAAAGGTTAAAAACAAGACAATCAAAATAGCTTAACACAACGCAGAGAAAACAAACAAAATTTAACAAACTAGTTCTAAAGAATAAACATAATTTTGGAATAAATAGATTAAAAAAATAAAACATAATGGCATATTGTTAATTACTAAGTTACATCGTACTGTCCAGGTCCCAGTCCTTCTTGAAGTTTAAACTCACAGGCTTTTCCAGTTAAATTGCTAAAATGTATTCCTTTACATTCATGGCAGAATAAGTAATATCCTAGTGTAAGGTGTGGCGGGAGCAAAATTAAGTGAAATAATTTTCCAATTTCTTGGAAATGTTCCTGCCCTATCTACAAAGCACAGCTAAAATATATCATAGTTACCAGCCAAAAATAAAAGCATGAACCTTACTTTCATGCTTGTAGCAAATCTTCTATGTGGGGGGAACTAACAATTCCCTAACAAGATCAGTTTGTTTTACTAGCACCGTGATGGGTAATGCTGAAACTAAAGAGAACAACCACCTCAGTTATCAGCCAAGAGAGCTTTGAGGATTTGCAACTCCAGTGCAGTCCAGCAGGTAGTCATCTTGTGATCCCAGACAGCATATACCACTGTAGAAACAATTTTTTTAAAAATAGTTTTCTCACTTATTCAAGTTCCATTTTTCACGGTAATTCCTATACAGAGCTGCTTCTTAAGTCATACTCAACACAAGAAGCAGAGCACAGATGTCTCTCCCAGAGATGCAGTGATGATTGACAGAGAAAATAAAGTACTGATTAACTATTTAAAACTATATAGACCAGAATGCATTAAAATGGCAATATTCAGGTTATCACTGTCCACACCAAGCAGTTACACATCTCAGCGCTATGACCCTGCTCAATGGAGCACTCATCTGTCCAATTACACTTTCTGTACTCATCTACAAATTCATCTTTCATGCTGTCAAACACACATTCAGGTATGTTCTATTCAACAGATTTTATGAAAGTTACACCAGAAGCAAAAGTTCCATTTCATGTGAGGTATAGCAAAAAATTTCAAATTTTACACTGATATAATGTCATTTTGTTCTACTATGTCCTTGTGCCATACTCCCCCCACCCCTTCCCCAAGTTGGGGTCTAAATTGCCAGGTCCCAACATGAATACATTTATATATAGTATGTTGTAAAGAGCTGAAGGACACGTACTAAGCTGAATAGAACACATCTACTTTGACTCACAAAAGCCTGTACAGATACTTGTTTTCACTTCATCACTAACTTTTCAGCTTCATGTTCAAATCTGTACATGTATTTTATGAAAGGCAACCTAGACTGTTAAAGCCCATCCTGCATTAGTTAAAATAATGCAAAAACCAC
>JAVSBS010004583.1:22169-59245 GCA_033124195.1 Coracias cyanogaster
AACAACAGTAATACTTGGTATTTACAAAGGAGTTTGGTTGAGATTTATGTATGAATGCAAAGAGTTATGAATTTCTTGGGTACTCATACCAGAATACAGAACAAAATAGTCCAGTTAGATTTTTGACAGTGATGAAATGGAGGACATTCCTTAGAACACGATAATATTTTAAGTTCTCATGATGGTCTTTTACCACCATCATTTAAAGCTAGAATTCAAAAATTATTCCTGAATAAATTATGTAAAAGAAATATAAACCTTGAACTAAAACTTCTGTGAGTTCTCTTGACCATTTGTCTCTTCCTTCCTTAAAGCATAGAGGTAGCTAAAATACTACCTGAATTCATGCAAATCTAGATATCAGAAGTTCACTTCAGATTGAAACACCCACATTCCCAGTATGCCATTTCATCTCCTTGCCTCAGTTCTTTGTTTGTGTATCTACAACAATTACCTATAACTACACAGATTCTATGTACGATTATTTGTAGACTATTCATTTTTCTTATTCAGTGTTTAGAAAACATGATACCTTGTATTTGTGCAACAGCATTTACAGAAAATGTGATTCCTAACACAAATGTCGAATATTAAAGTGCTAGCAGGAAGTACTTAGAAATGGTTGCAATCTGGATCGACTAAATGACTCTGCTGCCCTCTAATGCAGAAAAATAATTACACAGGAAAATAGTAACCAAAAATAAGTAATTTAATTATTCTCTTATTTTGGTTAATTATGAACCATAATTCATTCTATGCAACTAGTGTTGCTTAAGCACCCCTTTTGTCATAAAACATCTATACATGATGTTGCTACCCTAGAATCATCTGTAATAAAGAACTGTGAACAGTAGCTATTGAGGCCATTCAAAGGGAAGGCATCTAAGGTGCAATTTGAAAAGATGTGACAGAAACATTAAAGAACATACTGTTTATTACAACATCCTTGCAACAGAACATAAGACGTTACAGAATTTGAATCTGTCATGTCTCAGAATGGTTTTAAAGGAGAAAGTAATCTCATAATTAAAGGCACATTTCTATTTGCAATGTAGATTTGATAGCATATTTACAGCCTTTCCGCTCTAAAAGTGATTTAACAGTATGAAAATTTTAAAATATTAATTCTTTGAATAAGCAGTAAGTTGAGCTAGAACTGAAAAAATACAGACAGTACAAACAGACTTTGGAGTAAAAATTAAGTACAATGAATTGGTTTTTTTCCCATTACTCCCTTCATAAGAATACAAGTATGATTTAAAAAAAAAAAAAAAAAAAAATCGCCGACAAAGAAAAAGCAACTGAATTGAAAGAATGTGATTCTAATACACTACATATCCTGAGTGCTACCTTAAAAATACATCATTGTCACTGTTTTATTTTTGTTTGCAAATATTGCAGATAAATTTCCCAGGTTTTGGCAGAATTTTTTCTGAACTGTACATCACAGAAGATTTCAAAGGAAATTTTTAAAAAGTCACAGACACTTGAATTCTTTGAATCTCATATCTTTGTTATTTTAGGGAAGTAATGAGTGTGAAAAGGTGCAACCAGGTTTCTTTGCATCCTTCACATACTAAGCCTCTGCAGTACCACCTGCAGAACTGTCATAGGACAATTCTTATTGTCGTAGGAGAATTCATTGGACATTACCTTTCTGTCCAAGCAGAAAAGGCAGCGGATAACTCTCTTTCAGAGGCATAGGGTTTGAGGGTTTTTTTCTAATTTTTTAGTTAAAGTAGAGCCAGAAATCTCATGGTACCAGTTCCATTTTTGTTACTCTAAGAGAAAATAGAACAGGACAATCTTTTGTGGTTGGAGGAGGGGGGTGTTGGTTGGTTTTTATAAAAAGAACCAAAACAGCTATATTATTCTACTGTTTTATCTTCAGTAATGGGGAAGTTATTCAAAGTTACTTACAAATAGCATCGGAATGTAAGCTGGACCCAGTGTTATGTCTCTGAGATGAATACTGTTTTATGAGAGTGCCATCCTCACCTTCCTCATATCCAAAAGGCTGACCAGCAGAAGGAAATAGAGAGACCATCCTCCTTTCAGCATATTTTTATGGAGTCTACAGTTCTTAAAAAGGAAAAATAAAAATTTTAAAATGTATTTTTATATGTACACACACACTTTAAAATAAATTATCCACACATCTTCACTGACTGTAAATAAACCAAAAACCAGGAATCCAAAATAGGTATCCCCAAAGTAACCAAATGCCCTATTAAAATAAAATTTAAAAAATTAGAATAAAGCCCCTCACACTTTCCACTTTACAGTAGGAGATGCAAGATCTCAGACTACTACAGAACCAATCGGTAACCCGCATGAGTGAGTTTATAACATCACGTGCACAGACTAATGACACCCATTTTAGTTACCTGGGTCACACTGTCACACAAGAATAAACAACTTCATTTGTGGAGGTATATGACTAATAGGATTACTAATATTCCCTCTAAGCCAGCTCAAAAACGATGACGTTATCTCCTGGCTTCTCCATCATATGTAACACCTTACAGCATTAGGACATTTCTAACCACTAGATGGTATCAGTACACTGGCCCTCCCTGCCATTCAGCAGCGTGAATTAACTTCCATATCTACTGCAAATTAAACTCCTCAAATCCACTTCTCTGCAAAGTTCAAAAACTTCTTTATAAGTTAGCATTAATGGCTAGATTTTTGTCTGGGTTTGTTGGGTTTCAGATGACAAACAAAGCAAATACATTTCAGGAACTTCAAAAACTGTTTAAAAAAAAAAAAAAAAAAAAGGTGAGGTTTGCTTATAGGGGTTAAAAGCCTGAATGTGCAAATATTCATTTTTGCACTCAGCACCACTTAACTTAGCTTTTCAGAATATTACCATAATAAAACATTATTTTAAAATGTTCAGTAATATGCTTGATCATTTTTTAAAAGGGAATTAACATTACACAGACATTTAAAATTTGCATACCAGCTGACTACATTCTTTGGGCTATCTCTGGTTTTTGCTGTTTCTAGGCAGCTCCACTGTAGGAGCTTGGTTATAGCTGCCAAGTCCTAGAGTAATGGTGTTGATCTCTCTGAAGCACTTCTCTTATTTGGCAGAATCTTGCCACCTTTTGTGTTCTAAAAATATGTTAAAAAAACCAAACAAACAAACAAAAAAAACAAACACACACACCACACCAAACAAACCCACAACAAAACAAACACACACACACAAAAAAACCACCAAGCAACAAAACAAACAAACAAAAAAACCACACAGAAAAAAAACACCAAACAAACAAATCACAACACACTGGAAAACACTACCAAAAACTAACTACTAACCTGGTAACAATTTTATTCAAATAATTATGATGTCTAGATGCATCTATTAAATAAATCTGTCTGTAATATTAAAGAACTGTAAATACTGATTACTTTTTTCAAAGTTTTACTTTACTTCAGTTCAGAAGTCATCTCACAAAGAAGCTAAAAATCATTATTTCCCATCTGCATCCTCCAGTGAATCACTGTTTCTAAAAATTCTGACATATTCTAGTCTGTATCCCAAAAGAGTTTTCATTATGTAAAATAATTAACAAAGTTGTTCTTTGGGGTTTTACTGTACAATTTCACTATTATTTACTCTATAATAGTAAAGACCTTGCCATTGATGAAGACCTTAGCAAGCCAGGTTCTAAACAGTAACCTAGTCAGTATCAGTTCCTTCAGTTCAAACACTTTAGTGTCCTAAGCACTTTAGTTACTATCAAACATTATGTACAGAAACCTCTATACTTCAGTACATCAAATCGAAACTGATAGACTGTGGTTTTCTTAATAACTAAGAAGCTACAGCATTCATTTTTTGCAACACATTCTGGAGGATTTATGTGGTTTTATAAGTGAGCTCCATGATAATTCTTAAAAGAGTGGAGACAGCCTGTTGCAGATGTCAGGAAAAAAATGTAATCATCTGCCAAGAAAATTAGAGAAAGTATGAAGTATTCTAAAATTAGCATCTTTAATAAATGTAAATTCTGAGACATAGCTTGCTTTATTTTTGATCTCGCATCATAACACATTATTTATGCGGTATTACCGCAGGTGTGATGGAAAACAGTGTAGCACAAGAATAAATTAATAGATGTAGCTCAGCTGAAAGGTGAAGATGCCATTCCACAAAGGCTGTCATCTGCCAGTTTTTGTAGCATATTGTCCTCACCGCTAGACTCTCATAAAATGCAATGGTAATCCACAGCTTCCACAATGAACAACCAATAACAAACAGAAGTGGCAAAGACAAGTGTCTTTTACATTTACATAACTAAATTCAAACTATTATGTCTAAAAACAGAGTAAAGGTTCTCATGTGTAATTGCATTACTTAATGAGTTATTTGATCATTTCCCATTATCATTTATGCTGGAGCAAGAGTCAGGAAAAAAAAAGATAAACAAGGAACAACAGTAAAGACACTTTAGGATACACTGCACTCTATGACTTGTGCTTTTATCACTCTAGTACAAAATTTAAATGCAAGAAAGAGCTTTATCACCTTTTCCCACTTGGGAACGTGCATAGCAGTCAGTCTGTCTTAAATGATTGCACAGTAAGAAAAAAGAAATAATATAAGTACACTCTGTGACATAGCATCATATAATACGGATTTTTTTCATTGTCAGTGAGCCCCAAGCTTTAGACAGTCTAATTCTTTCTGTAGTTGCATTGTTCTACATATTTTGTAGCTGTTGGCACTTCAGAGTCATGCTATGTTCTTGTTCTATAAAGTTTACCCCACATATTAAAGCTTAAAATCAAATATACATTTTTATTCTTAACAAAACTACACATTTAAAGACAGGTTCCATTTGAGACTAATAAGTAACAGACTCAAGCAGCATCCCTGCTCAGCTTCCAGTGCTGAGACACACTGTTCTCACACATTTATCTTTGCTAGCAGATAGGAAAAAAAGGGTAAAAAAATTCACTCTAGCATGCTTAGAAGTATTTAAGAAAGCATTAAGAAGATCAGACTTCTCCATTCCAAGAACAGGAATGCAATTGCAGTGTTTTGTGGTGCAAGGATAAAGGCATGAGGTGAACTTAAAATACATATCTTCCTACAGATTTCACAAGAGTCATGTTCAATTCTGATTTTTTCATCTGATCGCCCGTTCATGTTCCCTAACTAAAATAGGAGCAGTCTATGTGGCACCGGCTTAAAACCACAGCCTTCCTCCAGCATTGAGATCTCACACAATTGCAACAGGCAGGTCAAGCTCCAGAGCAGCAGAGGGGAACCACCACGGTGGCAGCCTCCCCTACTGCATGCACAGTGGTTGTGTGGGAAGGCGCACAAACACCTGCTGCAGTCTCTGCCATATGTTGTTCCCATCACGTTGAAACAACAATAACAATATTGGATCAAAGTAAAAGTCCACCCTGTCCTCCAGTAGCATCTTCTTTGCTAATCTGCTGTAGAAGGGTAAACCATACAACAATATTTCTCCTAACACTGCCAGATTCTAACAAACTGCAGCTAAATAACTTCCTACTAAAGTATCTTTTAAAAATACCTTTTAAGAATTTGTCTCCATCAATTTGTCTAATCCTTGATCACCCATTTCCTTTTGTTCTGAACATTTCACTGGATAATTTCATGTGACCTGCCCTGTTTTTATATTCAATTTGTGAATGTAAGAGTTTTATATTACCCTCAATTAACTGTTTTACCCAGATTTTGTGTACACTCATTCATTTCAATTGCTCTAAAATCCTAAGTAATAGGCATTCGCCCAATAATTCTAGTGTAATTTTTGTTAAAAAATTCTTACAAACCACTTGCAAGCTTTTCACCCGTTTGGCTGAGCCCTTCCATTTCTATGTGAAAAGCTTTATCATTCTATAGAATTCCCATTTTTGAAATTAGAGCACACTTTAAATCTACTGCTAGCTTTTTTCTGTTATTTCAAGAATGCTAAATTTAAGTACTTCATGGCCACTCTTAGACAAGTCAGGAGTAACATTCTGAAAGAAACATGCTACTTGGAAGGTCAAAATTAGCTCTCTTCTTCATCTCATCTGATTAGATCTCAACTCGGAGAGTAGAGGCATAACCAAAAATCTTCCCCATAATTCTGGTTTTGTCACCACAGCACTCCTGATCTTCCTTGCTACATCACTTCTACCAGTCTAGCATCGTATTTTGCCACAAGAGACAGCATTTCAGTTCAGTTTAAAATAGTTGTTGACAAAAAACAACCACTTGTACGATAGACTTCAAGGGGAGTCAGGTAGGGGTAGTTTGTTTGGGTTTGAGGATTTGTTTTACAAACTGCAACTAACACAAAATATGCTGTTGCTCTTAAAGAATTTGTATACCAACAAAGACTAGTTGACTGTTTTCTTTCCAAGTTTTCAATACATTTTACATCTCTTTAAAACCAAGCAGTCAAGTTCCCTTTTCATACTTTTTACATTTATAAAACCTTTTTAAAAGCTGAACTTAGTTCAGCTGCCTATTAGCCTAAGTCTTTGTAACAGCAGAAATGAAAAAGCCTTACTACAAATAAATATAAACATTCACAGTAAAACATATTTACACCTCATTGTACACTAACTTCTATTTGAAATTCTACTTTGGGCTATGCTGGAACTTCTCAACTTTTAACCCTGAAGATGCTATTACCTCACTACTCAGAAAGGGCACATCCACTCCACAAGAGTGCAATGTGAGGAGAGGGGGGAATAAAATATGCTTTTGTGCCTTTCATGCAAAGCATGGTCATCTTCAATCTAAGGTAAATCTCTGAGCAAGTCTCGCTGAAGAATGGAGCACAGGTAAATTTACACTGTTGAGAAATGGCCCAGCACAGAGCTACATATTACAAACCCAAAGGCTGTGATGCAGGCACCGCTCTTATCACCAGCTCGGCACCACCTTAATACCTCTCTCATTGACCCCACTGAAGTGCTGGGGCCCAAGGCATGGGCCCTGAATTAAAGTTGACTTATGGATAAATTGCAAACTACCAGTATGTTTTGTTTCCCCCACTGGCTTCAAGTTTTAGAGGCAGAAGCTGGCCTACCTGTGTCTCTGTGGCCCCGCTGTCTCTCAGGTGGTCATGGGCAAGGCCATGGCTATATCAACCAGAAGCTGATTCGTTTGTGAGTGGCTTCTGTTAGGGCTGGTTGCATCTTGCTGAACACTCTTGGTGGTGTCCTTCCATGTGAAGGGCCACTGAGGAGCCATCTCTGTCTGTTGTGTCCAGCAGGCGATGGAACCTATGGCAGGATTGTTCAAAAGAAGACTTCTGAGGGGCTGTTGCTGAGCTCAGCATTGGCCTGTGTGATCGAGCAACTGATGGCAGTATAAAATGATGATGGCTGAACTGGCACAATATGCCATGCCTGGCAGCAGCTGACAAAATGTTTTATTGCTTCAGAACAAAGCAGCCATAGCAGCTCTCTGCAGGCACCAAGTCAGGCTCAGCAGTACCAGCCACAGCCCTGGACAGACTCTGAGAAGGCATGCTTATGAAGGAGGTCTTCTTCCCATTTCTTGGCTTCATCCTTTAAAATGGTAACTTGGCCTGCAGCAGCAGAATTTTATTTCACGTTCACCCTGCAGTAGTGGTTGCCCCCATTCAGCATCCTCACAAGGTCACAGTAAACCAGAAACAAGTATGGTGATGGTGCTTTTGAACAGCCCCACTCCGATTATTTTAATAGGTCTTGCCTGTTTCTGTGTCCTTGTTAATGACTATAGAGTAGTAATGCTAGCGGGAATGCCTCAGCTAAAGTACCCATGTCCTACAGAAGCTGTAGGGGAGATAAGACAACACAGACTTTTGGGAGATAAGTAACATGTCTCAGAAACAGGCAGCAAAGCTTTCCTCCAACAAGCCCCAAAAGACCCCAAACTAGCCCCTGGAATGATTATTGCTAATAATTACCATTACTATTACAAGCTCTGCTATTTCCATCTTTGGTTTCTACAAAACTCTCAAGTGACAAATACTGATAACATAACTTTTTGCCCCCAGATCACAGTGGCTAAGCCACATGGATAATTTCTAGCTTTGGAAATCACTGCTGTGTATAGGCACAAACTGCTGATGACTGGCCTCAACGTTTGCTCTTGAAACTCAGCGCTCTGTTCAAACATGCTTAGACCCCAGGAGCATCTAGCTAGATGACTTCTTTCCTTGCACCCAGTTTACCACGAAAGAGTACAGGTGATTTCCTGAAGACACTTGATAGCACATCTTGGTACATCCACTCAAACCATGGAGAAACACGGGAAGACAACTGAAGGAGTGCAATTTCCTCCCTCGACATGCACATTCAGATGGGAAATGATGTATCACATACTTCCCACTGCTGAAAAGCGTCAAGCATAGGTAGTTACCTCCAAGCAGGCAATCATCCAACCCTATTGTTTCCATCAACCTACACCTTTTAACCGACATCACATTAAGGTTCCAAATCTCCTATTTAAACACACCTCAGCCTTTCTGGGAATGTATTTCTTACATTTACACAAAGCAAATATATATAAAACCGGTGCAGATTCCTTGTGAACACAGCTGTCTGAAGGCAGTAAATTTAGCCCCCAACTTGGAAAACTAAACACACAGTGATAAAATTCAAACCCAGAGGGATTTAATTCTCAATAGACTTTTTCTTAACATTAGACCTGCATATGTGGAAAAAAAAATGGCAACATACACAAGGTCAGAAATATTTACTCGCCTTCATTGTTGCTAACAGACAGAATTCCTGATAGAGTTTTCAACAATAGCTTTGTAGAACAGACATTTAAAAAAAAAAAAAAAATCCTCACACAACCACAAGAAAAGTAATACTACAGAGGTAGCTGTAGATGGCATATTTCCCCAATTTTCCTCAGGTTATATGCGATACAACTGAATTCTGCCCATTTCACCATTGCAAACATGACACAGCAGAAAGCCTTCCCATTTCCAGTGCTTTCACAAAAAAAAAAAAAAGTATTTATAAGTCACATCTTCAGGCTGCTACAGATCTGAGATTAAACATACTCACACTGTACTATGTACTCACACGAAGAAATGCTTCATCAGCATCCATTCCAGAACTGCATGCAATAAGGATCACTTTTAAAAGTGCTACAAGTGGAAATCAATAATCAAACTCTTCTACTGCAAATTATATTCTTCCTATTTAGGTAAATTATTCATTATTTCTATTTAGGTTACATATGGGAAGTGCTAACAGACCTCTCACATAAGCAGTCTTAAATACGCATAACAGGATGAGACTTCACCTGAGGATGGGCCTCTGATCCAGGACCCCTGTGCCGTAACTGCATGCAGGATACAGAATTCTCTGCTTCTCTAATCATTTCTGAAGCAGGCATCATGCAGAAAAGACTACAAGCTTCTGCTCCTCTCTTTTTCTTGTATTCTCTCTATTTAAATTGGATGTAATAACATATTCCTATCTGAGGTTGGAAATAAATTGTTGTAGTATAAAGTCTTGTAAGGAGAGGGAGCCAGTAAAAAATATGTGTTCTAGATCTCTAGAGAAAATGTAGAAGACTCACACAGGCATCCCCATAAAAAAAACAATTCACAACATGAAACTAGTAGAAAAGCAGTTTGCCAAAATACCAGAATTTAAAAAAATAGAGAAGTATTTGGGTGCTTCACATGAAAAGTCTCAGGCTTAAAATGCAGTATGAGAGACAGAGCCATTAGACATGAAGGAAAGCTCCCTAGGGAAAAGTGTTTCATGAAACTTAAAGAAAATAATGTAAATATATATTTTTTAAGAAAAAATACAAATATTTAATATTTAATACATTGTGGTTTGAATATATTTAAAAGAAAATAGGTGACCAGGCAGTGTGAAAAGGTGCTTTAACAATGCTGTGCTCTGATTTCTGACACACCTCAGATCATTTAGTCTTTCAAATTCATCTACTCTCAATAACACTGTATAAAGATGCTGGTTAAAAACAGTGTAACAGTGAGAGGACTACATTTAAAAAAAAAAAAAAATGCAGGGGGGAAGGGAGAGGAGAGACAGGAAAAATGGGCTTATTACAAAAGAAACAGCGAACAGAGAAACTGAAGATCACCAAAAGGATAAATTATAAGTGTTTTAAATAATTCAGATGAAATAGTCCAGACTTCTAATCCTAGGCCAGATGTTTTTCTGTTGGGAATATTCCCCAGAGACTGTTCTCCTTACCTTAGCATTTCTTTCTACATCCTGCTGCAAATTCTGCATCTGTTTCATTTTTCAAGCCTGTCATGTGAAAATATCTAACCACAGTTTTCCACCAGGGTTCTTTCTGCAGCTTAGACCTCACTCTGCTTGCATTGTCTTCCAACCTGCTGTGAGATTTGTTGATTCATTTCCTTCTCCCATTTTCAAATAGCTACATAGGCAGCAAGTTGCAGCTGAAACTACTGCTACCAACTGGGTTACTGCACAGACAAATTGTATGTACAGTCTCTGAGGAAGAGGAGACACTCATCTGGCGGAGGACAGCTGTGATACAAAGTCATCCTTGTTCCAGTTGTTTTCCCCTAGCTCCAATGCTGTCCTCTAATTCTTCATGCATGTTTTCTATTTATCGTAATTTATATACACTTCACTCGCATCCAAAACACCAAATCCAGGATTAAATTCCCAATGCCATAAGTACAGCTCATACACATGAATACAAAGACCTCTGCAGATAGAGAAATACCAATACCAACACCAGAATAAAGATAAGCAAGTTGCATTGATAAATATGGTCCCAGACTTGCATTTCATATTGCTACAGTATGTTAGTAACAATTGCACAAGATCCAAGACGTGCTATACGTTGAGAAAGGTAGCATGTTGCATTACCTACTGAATCTGAATATTGGATTTCTAAACAGTAGAAAAAAGCTAACGAAGGAACTTTTGGATTTTCTTTGTTTGCTTCTGTTAAAGAAGATATTATAAAAATAAAAGCATTGTATTACAGCTGTGATTCAGGAGAAGTTCTGAGCTTTCACACCAGGTAATATAAACATATTATATATTATGGAGTAATACGGAGTACTGTGTCCAGTTCTAGGCTCTCCAGTTCAAAAGAGAGTAGTACTGGAGGGAATCCAGTGGAGGGCTACAAGGATGATTGGAAGACTGAAGCATCTCTCTTACAAGGAAAGGTTGAGAACCCTGGGGCTGTTTAGCCTGGAGAAGCAAAGGCTGAGAGGAGATCTGATGAATGTTTATAAATATCTGAGGGTGGGTGTCAAGAGGATGGCATCAGTCTCCTTTCAGTGGTGCCAGTGACAGGGAGAGGGGCAATGGACACAAACTGGAACACATGAAGTTCCACCTCAACATGAGGAAAAATTTATTTACTGTGAGGGTGATGGAGCACTGGAACAGGCTGCCCAGAGAGGTTGCAGAGTCTCCTTCTCTGGAGACTTTCAAAACCCATCTGGACATGCACCTGAGCAGCCTGCCCCAGGTGAACCTGCTTTGGCAGGGAGGTTGGACTAGATAATCTCCAGAGGTCTCTTCCAATCCCTACCATTCTGTGATAATAATTCTCTCCAAAGGGGTGATTACTACAGACAAAATGCTTTGGAACACAAAGTTGTCTTTAACCACTTAGTATTTTCCGTTAACACAGATAGTGCATTCATCTATCTACCTTTGTAATCAATCAAAATGTCTCTTGACAGGAGCTGGTTAAAAGCTGGCTTTGTGAAGTACAACCATTTTCTGTTACTGAACATCATTATAGTAGGCTTGATCCTTTGAAAACAAATCCCATCAGCCATCTCAAGAAGCAGAACAGCAAACACTATGGGCTGTGGATATAATTTTATATGTGGATATATAGTTTCTAGTTATACCCTCTGTATTCAACCATGTATATGTATATGAAATAAAGAATTGTGTGGCATTTTGCTATTCTCTCATCACATAAGCATTGTTAGGAAATAACAGTCTGTGACTATAAACCACAGGATAAAAGGTACTGGACCTGGAATTGCATTTAGGAGGAGAAAAAAAAAAAAAAAAAAAAAATCTTAGTGGTGTCCAAGACTGTGACAAGGAGACATATCTCAAAATAAAGCTACTTAAAACTGCATAATTTCTACAACTAGCTGAATTTAGTATTTTGTATTTGTTGTTTTCATTAGGAACTGGGTAAGCAAACACATACCGCCAATATAAATATGGCACCAGAGAAATCTCATCTATAACATTTTCCTTTGTTAATAAACTGGTAAAATAGTGAAACTATTTTTCACTTGGCAGCTGAGAAACTTCTTTTCCAAGTTAAGTTCCATAGTCTTACAGATCAGATAAAATATATTCAAAAGGTGCCTTTTAAATATCACTGTATTTAGTATGGTAGAATTTATTTTTAAAACTTTTTTCAGTATTATGTTAAAAGCATAGTAATTCCAAAAGAAAAATAAATCTATTATGGCACATACAACTATTACTGAGTTGTATTAGGCACAAAGAGGCTGAATAAGATCCACTGATGTACACCATGGAGGCTACACAAATATAGTATTTAAGAGTTCAGCAAGGTTGACTAGTATGGGGAGCAAGAGGGGGAAGTCAGTCTTGTCTCATTTATAATTAAATTATGTGAAAACCAAGTGTGATGAAATCAATGTGCAATTCCAAATTAAATTCTTATAAATGAGACCAGGATCTAGCATCAGCAGTTGCTAAGAACTGGTAATTGGATATAAAGTTGTTCATGATTGAAATGCAGTCAGGAAAAGCAGTTAACAGAAGTTAGCTTCCCCTCAACAACTGTTCAGCAGCTTGTGGGAACTGAGAGCACAGTGTTCTTACTCCAGCTGCCAGTGAACAGCTGCCTGGCACAGAAAAAAGCAGCATCACAAACTGACAGTGAGACAAACCAGCAGATTCGGTGGTTTTGTCCATGTTCTGCACTGGCCAAAGCCATGTGGTTGCAGTTAGCATCGTACCACCCCTGAACTAACAAGCCCTCCTGAAATTTGAGTGTTAGCCTCAGCTTGGGACCATAGTGTACAGTTGTGTAACTTCTGGTTGGCTTTAAAGTTGTGCTTGCCTGTGTCTGTCTGCAAACATATGTTGTATCTATCATGCATGGGCCATTCTTGCCTTTCATCAAAGCCATTCATCACCTTCCATCAAGAAATCAGTGAAATATACAGAGCATTTTATTCATGAATCCTTCTGCTAAATGGGCATCCCCAAAGTCCTGGATAACTAAATGTGTCTCCTGTTGAATCCTGAGGTTACCAAACCGAGGCTTTAGTAAATCCAGCAAAATGAGTCTTTTCCTAGTAGCTTCCTACCACTGGAGAAACTTAAGCCTGAGAGCAAGAGAGGAGACAGAAGGGAAAAAGACTCAAGCTTCCAGCTCCTCAGTGTTCTGGGGACACAGTGGTATCACTTCAATGCCACCCAAAATCCCACCCACGTTCAGAAGCCAAATGGATTGCTGAGGCTGAGTGGATGCCAGATGAGTTTCTGCTACATTCACCAGCTGCAGGTTTGCCAGGCTGCAGCTTTGGTCAGCCTATCTCTTTGACTTGCCCATTATGTGATCATTCACACCACCTCTACAGATTGCTATCAGAGCAGAATACCTGTGCTCAGCCTTCACATCGCCCAGCTGAAAACAATCACCTAGACTCTAAAGCAGCAGAAAAATTAGTATCACCTCTTGAAAAGGAAAAAATGGATTTTGTCCCAGTACTGCAGCAAGCTGAATTTGGCCTGGTGAAGCTTGTTCACCAGGCCAAAAAATTGCCTTGAAGAAGCCTGGGCAAATGCAAAAGGAGAGCAAGAGTTTCCCCTGCTAAAGTAATAGCAAAGCACCCTACAACCTTTCTGTTTCAACTGTTGTGACTCTGAGGTGTTTTCTAGCACAAGAGCTTTATCAGCTTCCAGGTGATAAAGCCAGTGACAGGTCAGTGGGGGAACATGATGACCACCCACAGCAGTGTGAGATGACCAGCTGGGCTGAAGTATTGCATACATTTCCTTGAATAATACATACCATTTGAACCTACAGCACTGCAAGAATTCATACTTTGCTAGGTGTGCATCCTGGACAATTAGAGTGAGATTTGTTCTCAGCCCTACATTTATTATTCTATTTTAGGAACTAAAAGGCTTATCCCTTCCTCCTTGCCTCATCAGCGGCTTTACGCGGCCTGAGGCCAGTTTCTATGGTAACTATTAGAACAGGTTGAAATGTACTGATACCATGTAGAACTGCAGCAGTCAGGAAAGGGTCAAGCCAAAAGGACTTCATGGATAAATATTTCTCAAAGCTTTTAAAAGTTAGATCAGCACTTCAGGGGTGAAGAGGAAAAGGATGATCAAAAGCTAAACACAAAGTGATGGCAAGAAGAAAAAGGAGACAAAAAACAACAAAACAAAACTGAAAACTCAGATCACAAAACTGAAAAACTAATTGGAGTAGTAAAGTGGAAAGATGTGAACTATCTCTAGGAACAATATTTGCATCAGCAAAGCCTTTGTTCTTTGCTCTATGAAGACACATAGATACTGAAATAAGAAAGAAATGCACAACTGGGTTTTTGTTAGGTTCTTCCCCTCTACTTAGGGCTGGATAAATTTTTATTTTAAAAAAGCACTGGTTATTAAATACCAAGGCTTTTACTAAAATCCCACTGCTAATACCCTTTGGGATACTTGATAGCATGCCAGCTGTATTGTGAGCTCAGAGGCAAGCAATGTAGGCATTTTAAACAGCAGGTGCTGTAGGCTCCAGAGCAGCATTCCCCAATATGTAAACAGCATTTTAGGAGACTCCTTTTTTTTTTTCCTGTGGATGGGCCTGTCTCCTCCTCATTTGTTAACTGCTGGGCTTCTCATTCCTATTTGTGAATGTATAACAACATTTGGCAATTCAGCTCTCAAGTACAGGCAAAACTACATCAGAAATTATTTTTCAGGAAAAGTAACTGGAAAGAAACAGCAAGCCAGCACAACTTGCCTGTTCGCTGTGGACAAGGGCTTGTGAGGCTCTAAAAGCTTTTGGTGGGTTCCAGCTAACAGCCACGTGTATGTCTAATGGTAAAACAAGTCTCTATTAGAGATGGCAGGAAAGTAGAAATAGCACTGGGGTGAATCCAGTGAATCCAGCTAAAGGCTGACATGGTTTCTCTGAGCTCCTAGGTGTTGCTCTGCCCACACTTACTTCCACACCCCCCTCTTGCCCTTGAAAATAAAGTGTAGATCTTCCTTTTGTCTTTCATTTTAGCTCAGCTCTCTCTCAACCAAACCCACCTTCAGTATTAGCAAATACAGAAATAAAACTGTAACACACCATGGATCTAAACAGAACACTTGCCAAACAACATACTTTGTTATTCCACTTATCTACATATAATACACAAATACGTTGTATCCTCTTTTCCACCTCTAGAAATGTAAATTCTCCAGGGAATGGATTATTACAAAACATTTGTGCTGTATCTAGCACCTTGATCTTAGCTATGGTCTATACATGCTGCTAAAATATCTGCTCTCTAAACAAAGATAAAGATGCAGCAGTGACACAGAATCTAAGATCTAACCTACATGCCTGAAGGCTGCTGATGAAAGGGGAAAGGAGTATTTCTTTTGCTTTAAACATGCTGTCACAGAGACAGTTCAAGTGTAAAGTCTGAGGAGTGACTGATGACTCCAGTCAACACTTCCCAGAAGATTGTTCCCAAAATGCTAAGCAACAAAGCAGGCTTCTGTTGTTATCCTTGGACACGTGTGTTATGTAAATATTTCCTCTGACATGAGAGCAAACTTTTACAAATATTTTCTGAATTATTTTTTTCTACAGAATACCTGTTTTTTGCAAGGTGGCTGAATTCATATGATAAAAGCTTTTCTGGATTCTTCTGATTTTGATCTTAAATCATACCTACAGCTATTGGATTTGATTCAGTTACTTAGTTTTCAGTAAAGTGTATGGATTTCTACAGGCATCTTCACAAACATAACCAAATTACTTCTGCTTCATTATATATTTTTTAAAAAAAGAAAATATAAAGTCTCAAAATTCAAGCATTAAAAATTGCCATTTTAAACAATGGGTAAAAAGGAGAGGACATATTAATCCTGGAATTTCTAAACAATGAAATATTCATGCTGACGACTTTACCTCTTGTTTACTTTTTCTCATTTCTTTTTACCTTCTGTGACTAGCTTGCTATGGGCAACCACAGCTGCAACTAGCCTGTCCCCTAGTCTAATTAAGCTTTACTTCCTCCCACATACGCATTCATGGCACAGAATCCCAGGCAAAGACTTTAGTTTTTAGCTATATTATTCAATAAAGTAATTTGACTGCCTCTTCCATTTATCTTTTAAGAAGGATGATTAGTCCACGCAATATCTTGAATGAGTCCACAATTGCTTCCTAGTGTCTGCTCCCACATGATGCAGTTTCCTCCCCTGCCTTGCAATTCTAGCCCATAACTACTAAATCAGTTAGCGAAGTACATACCGCTCCAATTCATTTGGCCTTTTGCAAAACCTCTGGATACTGAAAGGCCAGTGTATAAATCATGCACATTGTATTGCAATTCATTAAATGTTACTGCTTGCACTAACTCCATAGAAGCCACCAGGCAGGCATCCTATCAACAGCGTACAACAGTGTGTTGATGATCAACACAGAACTTGCACTGTTTTAGCTGTCGCATGATCTCAGGTAACCAAAGACTATTTCATCTTTGACCTTTTATACCTCCTACCTTATATGAATCAAGGAGCTCTCAGACCCCTGCGACAGCTTCCATCTTTCTACCCCATATGACTCCTTCCTTCTCCAAATCACCAGACTAGATACGGGATTCCAGCACCTCCTTATGCAACCTAACATTATCATCTCTTCAGAGAAGTGAAAGCAGTCTTTAGCCTGCTCCCAAGTAGAAACTGAACTCTGGAGTAGGTGGTTTTCTGGGTTGGCTTGCATTCAGCAGAGCAATCACAGAATGAAAGCTTATAAGTCCAGCTTTGCCCAAGCTAATTTCTTGTCAGCTGCCTAAGTGGCACACTCCTCAGGGCTCTATGCTGTATAAAAGGCTTTGGACATCAGGTGCAGTGCAGGGCAAATGCATGCAGTCACCTTAGACCCAGCACTGCAACCGGGTTAATAAGCTCTTTTTAAAAATCTGTTTAATAGGGAAGTCTGATAATCATGCACCTGAGTTGCCTGGTAAAAGACAAAAGGAGATCTGGGCAAGGTTTCAAGTTTTGGCTCTTTGCCTACTCTGCAACATTCTTAGGTCTCTATGTTGCAGCCTTCAAGATACGAATTAGCCAAGTTTTTTCATTCTCAAGGTTATACTACTCCTTGGCTGCGCTCAGAAGTGGAGAGTAAACTGTGTGAGAGATTATATTCTGGCATACTGTTGACAGTTGAGCATGCCTTCAAAAAAAAAAAAACACAAACACAGTAGTTAACAAATCCACATACTTTTCTTTCTCTGTTGACTTGAGAAAAGTGATAAAATGGCTGATTTTTTTTTTAACATACTTAGTATTACTTATTTGTAATTCAGAACCCCAAGTGCAATGAAGATTTTAGTCAACAGAACACCTCAGTTAAAACATTGCAGATTGCTTCCAGCTAGATTTCCAACTATATATAAATTACTAGCCCAGGGATTAAAGAAAACTGCCTGCCAGACTCTCTCAAGCAAGGCCACATCACATCAGTATTCATACAGACAGAGCACTCTCCTTTAGTATTCTCACTAGCAGTTGTTTTGTCTTCTGCTGGGGCTTTTAATCTTTAGCCTTCAATTCCAATGAACAAGAAAATGGCACATTACCAAACTACTCTAGAACGCCTCAAGGGCTTTTGGCTCTGTAAGGAACAAACATCATCTCATACCTTTAGCAGTTCTGATCCCCCCACCCCCCCCCCCCTCTTTCTAGTGCTCAAATGGTCTCTTGGCCAACTCAGATGGATGGGTACTTCTAAGGTGCATATTACAAATTCCTTTAAGCTTTGGGTGATGGGATTTACTTTCTTGCAGCTAAATTTTGCAGACTTCTCAGAGGTGGGGCACTTAAGCTGTCTACCAAAATCCCTCTTTTTGTCTATTACAGTCAAATAATCATCACAAGGAGTTTTCTCTTCAAAGATAACATCCCTTAAACTGAGGCAACCCAAATTCTTGCCTCTGCCTTCTGCAGATTACGAATACGGCATAAAATAAGAGCAGGATGAAAAATATCCTCGCTTACCTAAGCCCTTTGGACACTTGAAACATCGTACCCATAAAGCTAACTCCTACTATGGCCTGAAATGTTTTTCTTTCTTTGTGAGCTAATTATTTAGTTCCCTCACTACTTACAGCATCTTATCTCAGCATTTTCCAAGTTTGACAGTAGTTTCCATGTCTCCTCTATTTCCTGAAAAACTTTCTGGGTCATGACAGCCAGTCACTGAACACCCCATCAATCTGTCTTGCTCTTACAGACTGAGAGCTCTGTGACTTGGCTTCTACATTCACTCAGACGCTTTTAACTGCATGGCTAACAGAGTTTTTTATCTCCTCTGACAAAGCAGTGGAGGTCTCACAGAAGGAATGTGAGATATTGTCTTAATTCATTTTGAAAAAGTCTTAAGCTCTTATGTCTCATTTTTTGGACTTCCTTTTAAGATATTTTGGCTGCCTCTCAGTGCTCCCAGCATCTCTGTAACAGTTATGTTTGGGCTTACTGGAAATATCACCTTAAAAATTTCCTTCCTGGAAATTCTCTCACTTTAACACCAGCATATCAAAATCTAGCCTACACCTAATGGAGAAAACAACAGGGTCTCTATGTAGGTTGAATGCCTTGGATAGCCTTTTATTGTTTCACATATTATAGCCCTTAAAGATTAACGAAGAACAGGGACAGGGTTAGCAAGGTCCACTATTGTCCCAGTGTTAAATGCCTGTCTTCTGTTTGTCATTGACATAACACCCAAACAGCAGGCTAGCTGTGGAGGGCCTCAGGAGGTCAAGCTAACAGCCCAAAGTTACTATGATATATCCACACCTCCTTTCCCTGCCAATACCCTCTATTCTGGTAGCTGAGGACCACAGGAGTCATTACATGAGCTCTGCATCATGCCTATGCTGTGATGCTACTGTTAAGGCACCTGTAGGGCTGCTTTGTGCCTCCTGCCTGGTACCAAGTAGTAGCTGCTCATGTGCAGAGCAGCATTTCTGGTTTGTATCAGATAAGTATTTAAAAACCAAACAACAAAAACACACACCACAACCACACAACACTGAACTGAGAGCATGCCCATGTAGGAATGAAAATTACAGTTGTCCAAGGACTAGCTCTTGTCCAGATGAGTCTGGATCAGTGCCACAAAATATTATTACATGTTGGAAAAAACAACTTAAATTCTAGTTGCTCATTAATCTTATAACACTACAAACCCAAAAGCACTCAAAAATGGAGTATCTCACCTTTCTGACATTAATAAATAGTTGTTTCTAGAATTGTCATGGATTGAATGACCACAGTTTCAAACAAACCAATGTGTTTGCTAACTGGCATTTATACGCAACAGTGTGGATAGATACAATGTAGGTGTTACCAAATTGGCAAATGAAGCTTTAAACCAGCTTAAAGTTTAGGGACTGACTGAAAATCGAAGCAAGCCATGAACTTCCACCTTCTGTAACACAGTCATGCTTACAAGCACATCCATCTCCACGTTAAAAATAGTTAGATACTTCAACTATTCAGAAGGCTGTTCCATAATCTTATTTTTCTTTTAATTCAATAGCTGCTATTTCTTCTATCTTGCCTAAATTGCTTAACAAATAGGGTATGCTTCTGTGTCCCTATGCCACCCTGTGTGTAATTCTAGTTTTGTTCCTGCACTTGGGCCACAACAACCCCACGCCATGCTACAGGCTTGGAGAAGAGTGGCTGGAAAGCTGTCATACAGAAAGGGGCCTGGGGGTGCTGCTTGACAGTCAGCTAAATATGAGCAGCATGCCCTGGTGTCCCTGTACTTGGTGCTGGTGAGGCCACACCTTGAGTGCTGCCTTCAGTTTTGGGCACCTCAATACAAGAAAGACATCAAGGTGCTGGAGCAGATGCAGAGAAGGGCAACAAAGCTGGTGAAGGGCATAGAGCACCAGTCTTATGAGAAGCAGCTGAGAGAACTGGGGCTATTTAGTCTGAAGAAAAGGCAGCTGAGGGGAAACCTTATAACTCTCTACAATTACCTGAAAGGAGGTTGTAGAGAGTTGGGTGCCAGTCTGTTCTCTCAGGTGACAGGACAAAAGAAAATGGCCTCAAGTTGCACCAGGGGAGGTTTAGGTTGGATATTAGGAAAAATTTCTTCACCAAAAGGGTTGTCAAGCACTAGAACAGGCTACCCAGGAAAGTGGTGGAGTCACGATCTCCGAACATGTTTAAGTCATGTAGATATGGTGCTTAGGGACACAGTTTAGTAGTGGACTTGTTAAAGTAAGGTTAGTGGTTGGACATGATGATCTTAAAGGTCTTTTGCAACCAAAACAATTCTTTCCTTCATTATTAAGGATATTTGCCCACCTAACAGAAGATGAAGCCATGGATTAATGCATATGTTCCTCTTATTTAACACCTCTTAAATCCCACACTACTTATTGAAAAAAAGCAGATCCTTTATTACGGGCTAGACTGAAAGAAGTACAAAACCCAACCAATATTTATTCCCTTGTTTCACCAAAACAGCAAGACTGAAAAGAGTAAAGCAGTTGTTCTTTGCCACTTTCTGCTCATTTAGCCTTTTGTTGCCAATGGTCAGGTTAATGCAAGAAGGCTTATAAAGAATTTCATACTGCATTTTGAAATCAATTTTTCCCCTTTTTTTTTTTAATGTTTACTTATACTTGTTTTCCATTTCTGGCTTATCCACACAGATTCTTTTGTGCTGCTTTAACTAAGGACCAACTGCAGCAAAAAAGATAGAATCCACCTGTGTATGTGTTTTGTACTTATGCCAGTGTAACATCCAGTTTTAATGCCCTTAGAATTAATATATTGGCAGAAAACTTACACTGAACTATTAAATACTAACCTCTACTTTGTACTGAAACAACTGAACTGTTACACAATTCTTTAACTTGCAACCATTGTTCTTACCAAGACAATTTCAGCAATTACCTTCCAAGTATTCTGAAAATTGTCTTCATTACAATTAGTACCAGAGTGCTGTGTATCTTTTACCTCATTTTCCTTCTCAGTCCCAGCTGTAGTATTCCAAGCATTTCCTCTGTGCTGTTTGAGGGCTGCAATTACACTCTGCCTATGCCTAAAACCTCATGCCCAGTCCATTTAATTTCTCTGACAATCTCCCATGAGGCAAAAGTCTATTTCCCTCACTGAGCTCATTAGTATCTATTCCTGCTCCAGCAGCTAGATCTCAGACTTCCAGGGTCTTTTACTTGAAAGACTATTGACAACTGTATACAAAGAAAAGGATTATTATGAATAAAAGATTAAAGGAAATCAGTGGCTATTGACTCTTAAATAAAAGTTCCAGCAGCAATGCCAGCAAAACTTCATAGCGTAGATCTGACCCAAATGACTACTTGAACCAAGTTCCAGAAAGAAATGTGGTTTAACGCACTGAGATGCAGTTGATATAGTTAAACAATACCTATTTTACTGACCTCTCTGCATGAAGGTGATTTCTACAGATAGCTCTGCACATTTAAAGTATATCTTCCCCATAAACTTGCTTCCACACTAGGGATCTTTATCAGTATGCCAGTTTTTAATTAAAAAAAAAAAAATCATTTCTTTACTAGACCAGAAGAACTACTCATGGCACCAGGCAATGTTAGAATCTGCTTTTTAAAGATTTGGGTAAGATATAACTTAAATGAAGCACCGGGAAGGACCAGGACAAACCCCCTTTCCCTCAGCTACAGAACACTTAATTTTTTCCCCAAGATTTTTATCATGCTTTGATACTTATTTTGTCTCTGCCCAGAAAAATAACAAAAATTCTTCTAAAAGATACATTTGTATCTCAATATATGTCTTTATTAACACTGAAGCCTTTAGTGAGTTTTCCTAAACGAGAAAAAATTCTATGTGTGTCTCCAAAGCATGGCATCCTCTTGCCTTTAAATGTTTGTTAGGTAGTATAATATATACAGCTCTGTCTATGAATTGTAAAACATTACCAAAACAATCTCACAGAGGAAGGGAAAATTCAGATGCTGATTATGGGAATGGTACTAATTCATATGGGAGGAAGAATGACTCATCTTTTGTGAAAAATTATCTGAGTACGCTCAGCCAATACTGGCTTCATATCTGTCAGGCTTAGAGTATTTCTGGGAATCTAAAGAGCCTGACATTCCTGTCATCTCCAACAATGTGTACCCTTGATTAAGATATGCATACATACATTGATGAAACATTCCTGTCAACTGATCTGAGGGCTCGTCTGCAGAGGGAAGTTATTCTGGAACACACAAGGGTGTGAATGTAACCTGTCCACACTAGGAGCTTGCATTTAGCTGGTATCCTGTGGTAGTTGTTTTATCCTATTTCCCCTTTAGCCAAGGACAAACATGAAAACAATTGATATTTTGCCTGGTTTTGTGAACTTGCAGTTCTATATCATGTCTTGGTATGTCCAACTCTCAATTTTAATAAGATACTTTGTGTGGTATATTGGGAAAGAATACAGCATTTCTATAAAAAGCAAAGATAAAATCATATGCTCTGATTAAAGAATCAATAGATTTAGAAAACTAACAGAAGAAGAGAGAACAAAACCAGATACATTTAATTGCAAGCACGTATTACCTGTGGTATTAACTTAAAAAGAAGCTCACAGAAGTACAGAAATCAGTAAATCAGTTATTGAAATTAAAGATTGTATGTAATCTTTAATAAAACTTCCTAAAAAGCTTGCTGAATCTGTTGTTGGATATTTAAGAGAGCTGACAAGCTGCAAATATTTGAAAGGAGGTCATCCCTGAGAGAGCTTGCAGGCTAGCCTCCTATACATCTTTTGCAACCATTTATTTTAGATAGTTCCAAAAATACATCATTTACAGAAGAAAAATTTTGTGTTTGTTTCCTGGAATATTTCTTACTCTCTAAACTCCAAGAAATGGAACATGAAAGATAATGATTCTGATAACCTGAAGCTATAGGTCTGGATTTTCCTCCTGTGAAAAAAACTAAATAGAAATAGTGTGTTGTATACATCCCTCCCAGTCTGGATATTTCTACCTATGGTGCACGTTCACTCTAAAATAGAAGCAGACAGCATAAAATGCCTGGATCGCAGTCTGCCTGTTCTTTTTCCTTTGTGATTATTTTATTGCACTGTCTGTGATGTGATGCAAATGACAGTCTCAGTTTCAACCTGGAATTTCACTTTGGAAAGCCCAAGCATGTCCAGTTAATTCTATTATACAGAACGTCTGTTCAACGGTTTGCAGAACTATGCCAACCGCTCAAAAATAACATCTTTGATGTGTGCCTTAGCCTGGCAGCCAGGCAATAGCCACCCCTTGCAAGGTGATTACATTCAAGACCCCCGAGAGCACTGGAACTCACCAAACATACAATGAACATTACTTTCATGAGTTACAGAAGGTAAAATTTAGAACGATAAACGCTGGCTTTCCCTGTCATCTTAATACTTCAGCTCTACACTTTTTAGCTAAATAGCACAAATTCCCTACATATTTCAGGGGTTAAGAATAATTTCCTTTCCTCAGATTCATTCATGTTTGTTTTGTTCACGACATTTTTTCCTACAGCTAACATGCCTTGAAGAAAATTTACAACTACATGATGAAAAACGGTCACGTTTTACTAAACTGTTTATACAGATGAAACTAGCATAATCAACATCTGCAGTGAAGAACAGGAAGTATGATTAATTATGATTTTCAATAAAACCATACAAGTTAACAGGCACAGTAATCACAAATAACAAGATGGTGATTGTACTATAAGGCAAGTACCCACATGCGCCATTATAAGGGCCCTGTCACTTATAAATTACAAGCCTTCAGTAAGGAGTTTAAAGCACTGCTATAGGAGATCCAACAGCAAATCTATGTAGCCTGAGCACATTGGTAAAACTACTGAGGATCACATAGATGAGCTGTACCAGAATACTTAAAAAAAAAAAAAAAAAAAAGTAAAAGCAGGAGCTGATGATTCTGAACAGCATGGAAGCAAAGTAAATTATCATCTTTTCCTCATAATCTCAAGATAACATCCCCCACCTTCAAGGTACAGACAAGTTCCTTTTAAATAGGACTCAAAGTAGATATACAACCTCGGGCTGCAGGGCTCAGCAACTGTGAGCAGAGTGAAATATTACAGGGGAGGTCACTGCAGTGGGGCAGGACAGAAGGGATGGCTGGAGATGTAGGTGTGTCGATAAGGTTAACAGGAGAAACAGTTTATATGTACAGTTTGATGTATTTATAATTTCAGTATAAAATGCCAAATTTAAATGTATACACATTTAGATTCCTCTTCTACCATTCTAGAAATCAACAAGCAATTTTAACATGTTGTAAATACTAATACTTTAATAAAGCATATTATTTTTGAAAAAAATCAGTCACATAGCTTTTGTACAAGTCACGTTACATTCTTGCATCCAGGCTTTTCAAGGGATTAAAAAAATACAGCCTTTGTGTAAATAAAAGGTAACCTCACCAAGTTTTCAGTGTAAGCCAGCATGAAACCAAGCTCAATTTTCTTAGGCATATCATATCTATTGGGATTATCTCCTCTGATTTAATTGGAATGGTATCATTTTCACTAAAATAAGAACACTGAAGAGCGTGGCTAATTATCTTTTTATTTCCTATAGTTTTATGGTGATTTCTTTTAAACCTATAACCAATGTCTGCAAACCTGGAAAAGACTAGAAGTGTTCATTCTCCTTCCAGACAAAGATAATCCTGAGTCAGTAGAAATGCATGGAAAGTTACAGTAGGTTATAAGGCCTCATTTCCAATATAGAAAACAATCATTTTTCACATCACTGGCCAATTAAATGAGTTCAAACAAACTTTTCATATCCTGGGGCAATGCAAATTTGCAAGAAAAAAAAAATAATAGCACTTAGTCTTAGAAATCCAAAGTAGGAGATCAAAGGAAAACACGTAACAATACCACAATGCAAATGAGTTTTTGCCTGGGAAATAAAAAGCTCTGCAAAAATGTCCACAACAGCAGAATTTCTAGAGCTCAGAGTTTTATAAAGCCAGTTAGTAGGGTTTGACTCATCTGTGGTAACAGTAGCCTGACCCTTAGTAAGATATCTCTGCTGTTGGAGAGGCAGCCCCAGCTCCCTACATTTCATTTCTGCTAAATATTGTATCTGAATTTAAATATTTTGTTCATTTTGAAGTGATGATTTCCTGCCCTGCACAACACAAAATTTCCATTAAAATAAGAAGCGTAAGGAACAGTAGAATTTTTCTGTCTGAGAATAAAAGACTTGAAGCCAAAAGCCTACAAGGAACCATAGTGCAGTATCCCCTTATTCTAAGCTCTCTCTCTGAAAAGTAAATATCATCTACCTTAATAATGCTTTTGATTTGGTAGAGTATGATATCAGGGGAAAGTGGATCAAATATTGCAGTGAAACTCTGAGTCAGAAATTACAGTTGTTGAAGGCTCTAGTCATTTATATTTGTTCCCTCCTGTAAAATTACCCATGGACTTTTTATTTTCAAGCCTTCCAATTTATGAGAGTAATATGCTATCACTATGCCGTTCACTATTGTTTGCTCTCGCTGCCAGATATTTTATGTAGATAAGCCATTTGTAATGCTGAATTTTGATAGCATTGGATCTCACAGGCATCTGCATATGAGCCCTTATGGGGTCTGGGAGGCTCAGCTTAGAATTTGGTATGCATTGATGTTGTCAGAACTCACAGCTGCTTTAATTAAGCCAGAGGTTCAGAGGTTTCATTGTTAGTCGAGGGAAGAGGTAGAGGTCGCCTGGAGTTAGACAAAGGCAAAGGGAAGAGGCCTCCCTACAAAATATACAGCCCTACAGACTCTCTGGAGAAGGTAAACTAGGAAAAATACAACATATAAGAGACAGTACAAGGTGGGGGGGGGGGAGTTGTCTTTATGCAATGAGGTAGGTATAGCTCTCTCACTGAGTAATTTTAAGCAAGTGTTTTCTATTAGAGGATTTTGCAGATTTTTCAGACCTATGTCTCTGTGTAATGCAGGTAACAAAACACACAGATTTGCACATACTTCATAGGATGTGGGAATTACACTTCTAAGTCCCCTATTATCACAAAATTAGCATGAATACACAAGTTTATTCATAGGCCCAGCTCCAGCTAATCCCCAAACTATTCTTGGCACAACACCAAGCAACAGCAACTATAATGAATGGCAATAGCAAAGAAGCGATAGCCTTATCTTTCTGGCAAGAGCTCCGAAAGCTCCACAAGAAACTCATCATCACTAATGCAAACCCAAGAAAGGAGGGAAATGTGCTTTCACTAAGCAGCATTCTTACTGGGCCCTCCATTTAGGATAACATTCACAGGAGCTTAGAAAACTTCCTATAATAAAACAGTCGGTAAAGATCTATGCAGGACAAATGTATCAAAGCAATCAGGGAAGCAAACAAACATTTTAACTATACTGGTTCATGACTACTTTCCTTTTTTTTTTTTTCCCCTGCTAATTTTTTGTTTATTAATTGGGTTTGTGAAGGTAAAACAGTTTTGGGGACTGTTAGTTGAGAATACCAGAGATCTTTATCGTATTTTAAATGCTTTGAAATGTAAAGCTTGAGTAGTTACCAGTTTCACACACAAATTAAAGAGGACATAACCTAAAATGCAACATAAAAAAAAAAAAATCCAAATTCAGCAACACAAAGCAGCAATCCTATTACTGGAAACCTCTTATTTTTATTAAACTTACCCACAGTCCTTGCCATCAGGAATTGCAAGAAGTGCAGCTGCAGTCGGCCCTGCAGCAAGAAGTTTAAGACTTCAAAGCTAATTTTTCAAAGGCCTCTCAGTTTGTTGTTGACAACAGCATTTTGGTTTCAATTCCAGAGGTTCTTATAACTAAAAATACTGAGGTATGGGTGTCCCGGAATGCAGACTAACATCAAGTGAGAGACACTTTTTATATAGAAACTATCAACAGGCAAACCATGGTACCATTTGGGGTAATGGGGTGGTCAGGACCATAACACAGAGCTAGGAAAGGCAGTAGTAGAGAGTAACGGACAACTGCCATTTAAATCAGAAATGTCTTTATAAGGCTAAAATGTAACATACCTCTTCTAAACTTTTCATTTTAAAACCTAATTCTTTATATGCTCTCCCTCCCATCATCCCTTTCCCAGCTTTGGTTTGTGCCTGGTATGTTGTCGATGAGCTGTATTTCCTCTTACGGACTGCAGGTCCTACGCTGCTGCCGCAGCCCTCCTCACCATGCCAAAAACTGTTCAGAGTGCACCAAGTCAGCACTGCAAGCTTCAAGTCCTACCTTCCCCTTTCTGTCCCAAGGGAAATCACTCCAAAGAGCAACCTCCATTGCCTGAAGATCAAGATACATGGTAATTACCTTTGCTGAAATTTCCATCCCCACTTTCACTGCTATGGATAAAGTTTTCGGACATGACAAGCACCTGCAAGGTCTCGTGGTTTGTCACAATGCCTGACAGGCTAAATTAACAGCGCTGGTGGGAAAAATACGCTAACATACACTTGCGGCACTAAAATAGGGCAACTTTGAATCTACTCTAAACTTCAAAATTAGAAAGCCTGATGAGTAAACCTGCTATATTAATACCCATGATTAGAAAAAGCGCGGCTTTAGCAGTTTTGAGAAATAGAGCTGTGACTGAACACAAGTGTATGTGCTACTGGTACACAGGCTACATCTACGCTGGTAAATGGTTGTGCTCAGCATGCTCAGGAATGGTCCCAAACATTGGGAATGCTATGTACAGTTGCTGGAAAATGAGGTCCAAGTTTCATCACATCAGAATGCGTGTCTGTCACAGATTCACAGCTGTCTCAATATTCTTCTTGTTAAGGAAAAGAACAGTAAAACTTTTCATTCTTGCACCTTATGTTAATGCCAATTAACAATGAGGAGTAACTCAGACTTTGGTCTACAATGCTGATGGAAATAATCTTAAAATTATTCCCTTGTCTGGATTTTATTTATTTTTAGATTTGTTTTTTCTTTCTTGCTTTGGTAGCTTGCTCAGTAGATAATGAAAATGTGAAAATATTAAAGGATCTAAGAATTTCTGATTGCACTGGCATTCAGTTGTCTATCACCTGATCCTCTTGCTACTGCTACAGCCTGGATGTCTTCTAGCTTGGCAGCTTTCCCTACATGTCACAACACTACTACTGACCACAAATCTTTTCCATCATGCAATATAAACATCAGATTTTTTTCACCTCTCTATTGCCTCTGTTTCTCCTGATGCATCAGATCCGCTTTTTGAAGCATAATAGATAATAATCTTATTTCTTTATCTCAAGTGTAATTTCACAATAAAAGTGTTAACTCTCCACAGTCCTATCATCCGTCTTACTCCTTAGTCCCTTCCCGGTCTGACTGCAGCATCTGCTATCAAGCTGCTGTTGTATACTTGGTATCTTCATCCATCAAGTCCAATCACCCTCACATCCCTTTCAAGTATCATCTTAAAGATTCTAGACTAAGCAACACATCTTCACTTTCACATTCAATAATCCTGATGCCCTGTATTGTCTGCTTGTTGTACTGAAATCTCAAGTCTTACATACAAGCCAAGGAGCACAGAGACAACTGAACATGTCTCCAAAGGCAAGATTTTTTTTTTTTCAACTGGTCTTTCCAGTGCCACTGAGGGAAGTAAATAAATTTGATATTCCAGACCCAAAAAATATGTTTGGGTTTTTTACATGGGCAAAACCTTACAAAGGCAAACCATAAGAAGCGGAGAACTTGGCTCAATGAAGTTGTTCGAATAATATTTTTGGGGAGACAGTTAAAATAAGCATGTTTCATAACTTCAGAGCTCTCCTGCTACTGTGCGTAGACTAATGCCCTTTTTTGGGGACCAAGGAAAGCACATCAGGGAACTGACACAAAATTTGAGATATCAAGCCTTCTGTGGATGGAAATCCCAAGAAATCTGAAGAATCAAACATCTAGATTTAACTTAGTGAGTAGTAAGAGTGAATTGCTTCAATATCTTGAGAGTAGCTCTTGTGGGCATTTGAACACCTCAGAAATGTCTTTCTGAGATTCTCAGCCTCAGTGAACAGGAAAGCTTGCCAAGAGCTTGCTACAGTATTCAGAGAAGATAACAGCCTCACTACTGGTGCCTAGGTGCAGATTTTCCCTAATGCTAGTTTTGGAAGAAACTGGCTTTCTCTAGAATTGCCACAGTTTATTCTTGATGCTATGTGTGTGGTTTTTACTGGTAATAGTATTGTTGGTACTTAAATTTCAAGGTAAAAAATGGATAAAAAGAATGCAAAATTCACAGCTAACAAAACTAAGAGAGACACTTGCTGATCCCTTCATGAACACCGGCACCTTCATTGCCTGAAGCAGCACTTAGCGTTAATTGCTCCATCATGTACCTTTTACACACACAGACAGTCACACACCCTGCCTTGGCTGGTACGCATTTATCATTTTCACAGCGCAAGTTGTTATTCCACCTCAACCTCCTGAGCTGCACAGCAGAAGGAAATCCAAGAAGCAGCAGCTCGTGAACAAGCAGATCGGACTAGAGCCCAACATCTATCTGAAAATTCAGTTTTCTTGTCAGATTTGCCCAACTGCATACTTTCAGCTATAGAAATCATAGATGTTATGATAGGCTACATTTCTTGCAATATCTCAAATATAGTATGAGTTTTGAGAGCTTGCCTGGGAAAAATAACAACTCAGAAAATTACCGTAAATCACAAGGTTATACCTAGAGGTGCCTAGTTGCAAAACAGGCTCTACCTTTAAGGCTCAGGACAACAGAGTGCAACTAATTATTTATGTTGGGGAATGAAGTCAGAGAAATACGGGTTGCAGTAGCTCAAGGGGTAGAACGGAAAAAAATTTTAAGGGGAGTGCAGCTGCAGCAAAATGGTGCATTCAGCGGGAATGTGAAGAGCATAATGTATTTGGGAAAATGCCAGATTCTATCATAGTGAAGCATTAAAGCCTAAGGATTTTGTCTGTAATATTCAGAGTTATTATTTCAGACTTCCATAAATGCAAAAAGACCTTCCTTTCAATTCACACCCAAATTTATATTTTTAAGATATCCCAGAATTATCTATGCATGTATACATATTTGTGTGCACATACAGACATATACATATTAAATATATGTGATTATATAAATATGTATGTATTTAGTGAAATACATTTACTGTAAGTTCTGTTTCTGAAATTCAGGAAAATCTATGGCTAGCTTTACAGTTAAGGAACCACAAAACATCCAGGGTCCTGCATATATACACAGTAAATTTTTGCTACCTTAAGATATAGCTTGAATTCCTGTACTAAAGAATAAAAAATTCAATAAATCGCAGAGTTTGTGTTTCATCTGCTTGAACTAAATGCAGGCTTTAAAAGGATACATTTCAGGCAGCTAGATATTCCCTTCTCCCGATTAATGTAAAACTAGTAAATTGTGGGCAATAATGTGGCAAGGCACTGCCTCAGAGTTGTAAATTGCTCTGAAGACAGTCACCTGACTCATACCTTATTCATTTGTTAACTTCAGTCAGAATTAGTTCAGTTGTCAAGTATGGCAAAATTATTTTCTGTCAGAGATGAAGCAAATGGAGTCAAACAGAGTTAAAGAGCACTGGGAAAGGCCAAGCTCACTAGACTGCATGGTTGAAAAAGGGCAGAAAGATTTAAATCTGGCTGGTACATACCACATATCCTTAACTTTTTTCTTAAATTCTGAGAGCTTACTGATGTTATTAAAGTACTGCAGTATCAAGCCTGACACCAGGTGATATTCTACATGCCAGTGCATAGTGGGGTTTTCCTTTTACTTTTTTTTTTTGGCTATTTGAATTTATCAGGACATATGCAATGCACAATAGATCGATTTGTATCTATCGGTTGTTGAAAGTCTACTTTCATGGACAAACAATCACAGACCAAAAAATACTTCCCTACACCACCTAGAAAGTACAAAAGGTGGGATTTCAAACCAGGTCTTTTTTTGTAACTCTACCCTAAAACGTTCTTTTCCTTGTATTGTAGTCCTTTGGTTTATACATCAACAGTTGAACACAGTGGCCTTACTTAGTTACAGCTTTGCTTTCACAATGATCATTGCTTTGGCAGAATTCAAATTATCTCCATTAGTATTATCAAGTAAGAAGCAGCTTTTTTTAAATCTGAAGTTACTTATGGGGCTTAGTTTTATTTGCATTGAAGTAGAGAAATTGATGGAAGCAGAGAAATAAATAGGATGCAGTTGTTTCACCAAGAGTAACTTTATGTAATAATAAGATATACATTTTAAATATAAAATGCTTCACAACACTTAAATAAAACACACCATAGCAAACTCTGCCACAGATACATGCACTTCACTGGGTTAAATCCATAACCACATGATTTACTCAAATGAAGATATATTAAAGACACATAATTAAAAATAAAGAGCACTGTATAATTTCTTTGTACATCCAGCAACTTCAAAATAAACCTTTACCCAAGAACACAATTGTGTACTAGCACTTATTCAGAAACAGTGGTGTGAATCTACAAAAAGGTATTTTTCTAGTTTATTTCACATTCCTCTAGCTTAAGCAGGAAAATGACTAAAATTAGATTATGATAGCCAGTCAACATTGGGAAGAATATACTTACAGAACAGCTGGAGACGTCTGCAGACAAAAACCCTTTTGGGTGAATATTTTAACTCCTTTCATTTAATGGTATTTAAATTGGCTGAGGAAAGTTGAGTCCTCACCTGTCTTTAAAGAACATAAACTGGAAAGCTAGTTCATCCTTTGCTACCTTTTTCTCCCAGCACTCTCAGGGGTTTTTAATCACCTCCTTAAGCATAATGCCATCAGGGAACATTAGGTCACCTGTGTATCACAGGCCAATCTATTTAACCTGGATGTTCCATAGGTTAGTCTGACTTTACTCACCTGAAGCCTTTAGTCAAATTTGACTGTGTAGCACCACTGACAATGGGAACCACCAAGTTCTCACACCTGAGACAGCTGCATGACTGGATGCTGGTTAGGTGAGGTCTACAGAGAGAGTTCAGCAAGCAAACCACCTCCTGTAGTGAAGGGAAAGGCAAATTTAGGCAAGGGCCCTACCAATCTCACCTGGAAGCAAAGTCCTTCCCAAGCCCTGGTCTTGTGACTAGGTCATCCAAGTAGATTTTATAGATACAAAATAGCCTTGGAACAATTTTTCCCTCCAGTTGCTCTCCTATCTCAAGGGCTGTAGGAAAGCCACTATAAGTACAAAACCCTAGAAAGCAAACAAGAAATAACACAATGGTGCAGTTACATTTGGGGGGAAGAAGGAAGAAATTCCTTCCTGACTACGTGGGAAACCTCCTTCAGAACCAAAATGTAAGCCTAGTCTATAGCTACTGCCTTCATGTGTTACGAATGTACCAAGCATCATATGCCATTTTTATTCTCCTCAATACTGAGGAAGAAAGCAGGAGATACTGGTCATTCAGAAAATCCCAAATGCTCAGGTCAGAAAGGGTTGCTCCAATCCTGTAGTATGACACAGAATGCATATGCAGTCATACATAACACACACGGATTTTTCCTTCAGCAAGATTAAAGCTTTGCTTTTTGAAAGCTTGGTATTGAGACAGACAAAAAGCTATGAGTTTCTCAGATTTCACTTTCCCAGGTCAGCTGTTCTGGTATTTAAATTGCATTCACAGCTAGAAAGTTGCACCTTATGTCAAGGTTGGAGTTTTCTAATTTCAACTTCTAGCACTTACCAGAAAGGCTTTATCACGAATACTTACCAGATACGGAAACATGAATGAGTTATCATAGAACAAGGTCAGGTGTTTCCTTTTGCATTAATAACTGCTCTTATCCAATGGAAAGAGTGAGGCAGCTTACTCTCAGGAAGAAGAACATCAAGTCATCCCTGGCAACACACTTTCCTTGTGCACGCTTTGTTGTCTTCGCTTTCACGTACCAGAGGAAGATTGTAAGAAGTAGCTTGTTCTGTTTTCCATGTGCAAGTTCACAGAGCCCTGCACTATTTCCACCTGTAGTTCCAGAATAACTTAAATTTCCCAGGGTGCCAGGACTCAGCGGGTTGTCTGTGCCTCTAATAGGAAACAAAGGATAAAGTGTTACCCACACCTGTGCTTTCTTTGCCTTCCTTACTTATGGAACAAATTGTGATAGCCTATTCCCATCAGATGATGCAAATTCCACCAAGTTACAGCACCGTATCGTATTTCCCTATGTACTTGAGCATCCCAACATCCTCCTGTTGCCCATGTCGGTTTCTAACATCAGTGCAGAGACAATTTAAAACATACTCCTTACATGTGCCTTTGTGCCAAATTAAATTATATAATTTATGCAAGAAGATTTTCGAGGAGTTGCTATGTCAGGAGTGAGGAGATGTGCTGAGAATCTGAAACCAATGCAAGATATGAAAAAGAAAATTCATGAAGTAGTAAGCTCTGGAAGGTCACTTTGACCAAATTTTCAATTTTCTCGCAGGACATCAGAGACGGTGTTTGGGAGTGCAGAGACAGCACTTCTTAATAACTTCATAATTTCTGTAGTCTACAACTCAATTTTCACAGATGCATTACAAGTGCAGAAAGAAGCAGTGTTCTAAAGGATATTTTTATGAAAAAGTCTTTCATTCTCTTCCCCGCTGACAAAATTCAATGTCCCCTGAAATCCAGAGAATGTGAACAGGTTTCTTCCCAATTTCTACTGCAAATCTCACTGGTTACTTAATACATTGTTTCAAGTTCCTAGTTTTCCTCAGAAACTTGTTTTTCTTATTAATTTTTCCTTGATGAATACATCAATGAGTTGATAATTTCATTTAGTGGGATTCTCATAGGCATCACTGCATCACAGTGCATCACTTCACAGGTCCTAATCACTTTTTAAAAATTCAGCATACAGATTTTGCTTATTATCTTCTGTAGATATGGTACCTAAAGCCTAATGGTCCAAAGCTCTTCTGATAAGTCTCCTGGAGATGTAAAGCCCTCTCACAAAGTCTCCTCTCCCTTTTGCACTATACCAGCCATACATATAGGCTCTTGTGTTCAGCTGCAAGAACAGCAGGACTTTATTTGGATGTTTTTACAACAGACCCTTTGTTCTGCTATAAACTTTTACTTAATTGAGAGATTGACAAAAAACAAGTCCTCTGCTCTTTTAGAGTTTTTCTCTCCTAGAATTAATAAGAATCCCACCAAAAGATCAAAAAGGCTCCCTAGTTTTGTAGTGTCTTGGATCCACTAAAAACAATTATAATCAAAGATATTCTGTAGTTCCAGGCCTCCTTCTGACAATTTTTCTTTAAAGCAGAACTCTTTAGAAGTCACTATCCTCAAAACCCTCTGTTGGAGCAGGTAACAGTCATACCTTTCTGAGTCTTGCAAAGCTACATGGGTGCATTTCAATTAAGGCATGCAAGTGACCTTGTGAAACCCATAGAGATTGCTCTGATTTATCTCAGGTATCCAACTGGGAAGTAATATGTGGAGTGTATTCTCCATGATCCCCTCATTAAGAACTTAATTTCACCGACTTTTTACTCAGACAAGTAGAGGAAACATTTGGGACTCAGTTATAAAGCCAAAGCAAAATTTATCGCTAAGTGAAAGAAATAAGGAGGCAAAAACATAGGACAAAGATGAATTTCAGGCAAGATTTGAAAACAGATGAAAGCAGAAAAATACTTTTTGACCACTTAGACTAATTTAAGAATCCCTGCATTTTATTAGGGACTGAATTAGACAAACTCTGCGGTTAAAAACCCAACATGTTCTGTTTTGAATTTTCTGCAGTTGCAGCGCAATGAAAACCATAA
Source organism: Coracias cyanogaster (assembly GCA_033124195.1). Lineage (NCBI taxonomy): Eukaryota > Metazoa > Chordata > Aves > Coraciiformes > Coraciidae > Coracias > Coracias cyanogaster. The sequence continues at coordinate 57,281 of JAVSBS010004583.1, forward strand.
CAAAAATGTTTTAGTTGTCTTGCCATTGTAAAAACATACTAATTTTCAGTATCAGCTGATCATAAATTTAGGTGTCTTCCACTGTAAAATTCTGCTGAAGTCCTACGGAAAGAGCTGGCAAATCATTGGGCTGCACCAAAGTAACTGGACAAACCCCAACGTAAACCCCAACGTGCTCAGTCTGTACTCTGCAGGACTAATGAATTATTCTTTGCTTGTCATATCACGCTGCCCTTTTACAGGCATGAAAGTTCCTAGGACCTCTTCCAGAGGGGAAACCCCTGGCAGCTGCTGACTGCCGGTGAAAGGGACGACTGGTGCCACTTGTGAAGCCACTGCAAAGGTTGACTCATCCACAACTTCTTTTTGTCTCACTCATCGGAATTGTTCCTCGCCTATCCGCTTCGATAAAGTAAACAGGATCCTCCATCACGCTTTTGGGTCCTACTCTATTTAACCGTACTTTAGGATTTACTCAGGTAAACCTGTGAGTAAGTATGGAAAGATTTGGGAAAACTGAACATGCTACAAGAGCTACCCAGTTTCCAGCCTCCCCACCCCTCCCAGTATGGTCCCCAGTGAAAGCGCTGGTATGGGAGGACTGTTAACAGCAAACAGTCCCTCATCGTTCCCTGCGTTATAGACACTGAGTATCCCAGCACAGAAAGGAAGGGGGGACACGGAATAGAGAGATTAACTTTCTTGTCAAAAATGCCTTCCACGCATGTAACTACCTTGTGCAGAAGCAGCCTTTCAGTTTCGGGTGTAAAACTTGCAATGTTGATTCAGCAAAACATACAACGACAGGGCTGCACCTGGTGCTTCCCTCCCCTGATTCTCTTCCTCACACAGCCCTCCTAAACAACGATTTTCCATCCAGCTTAGTCCCCTCTTCTCGCAAACCGCTCCTCCTGAAGAGGAGTCGATATCCTCACACATTTTTAAGCCACCCCACTCGGCCCGTCCGGCGCCTCGGCGGGGCCTGGGCCTTTGCAGGAACTTCCAAGCGGGGCCCGCCTGCCCTCCTTCGGGTGCCCCTTACCCCGCAGCCGAACCCGGGCCCCAGCCCCGCTCTGCCTCGCCCGCCCGCAGCCCCGCGGCGAGCCGCAGCCCGTCGGGCCGCCCTCCACGAAACGCTTGGGGCTGGCCGGCGGCGCAGCAGCAGCAGCAGCAGCCGCCCCGTAGCTGGAACCGCGGCCCCTTCTCCCTGGAAGCCCTGGGCAGGTGCGGGGCGGCGGGAGCACAGAGGCACGGCGCCGGCAGGTGGTAGCGGGGAGGTGTGGGCGGGGGTTACTCGGCCTGGTGCCCCTCACTCCCTCCGCTTCACCGCCCCGCCAGCGCCCGGCAGCGGCCGCACCCCAGCCCCTCTAACAAAGGACGCCGGGGGCCGCGGCGAGGGGCGGCTGCTCCCCGCGGGGACCCGCCCCTCACCTCCCCGCCTCCCGGCCAGGGGCGCTGCCGCCAGCGGCTCACGCACCGCCTCCTCCCTCCGCGCCGCCCGCCCTTCCCCGGCGGCGGCGGCAGGGGCAGGGTGCCGCCGGGCGGGCGGGGTGTCTCCCAGGCGGCCTTGCCCGGATGTGCTACCCTGACTCATAGCCGCGCCGCACGCAGGCTCCGCACCGCTGCCGCGCCCGCCTGCCCCGCTCCGCGCACACGCCTCCCGCGCCTCCCTCCGCGCCGGCGGAGCAGCAGCAGCAGGAGGAGAAGGAGGAGGAGGCCGCGGCGGCACCATGGGTAAGTCGCCCCGGCTCCACGCCGTGCAGCCCCCTGCCGCCGCCCCTCTACCCCCGGAGGCCGCCGCCGGCTCGGCTCCGGCGGGCGGGGAGAGGCGGCCGGTGCAACTTCCTCATCGGCCGCCTGCCGCCCATCCGCGCCTCAGCCCGGGAGGAGGATCGGCGGAGCCCCCCCCCCCCCCCGCGGCCCCTGCGGCGCGAAGTTTGCGCGGCCGCTGCGCGGGTGCGGCTG
>JAVSBS010004584.1:0-35484 GCA_033124195.1 Coracias cyanogaster
AAGAATTCATCTGAATTCAACTTCACCTTCATTATCAATGGAATTTAAAAAAAAGCAACTCAGTTGCAAATACGTAACATTGAGAGATTATTAGCTGCATATCAGCAGAGGACCCATTCATGCATTCTTCTGAGACTTGTGGAAAGAATCAGTATTAACTCTTTTAATCTTAAAAGCTTATTTTTATCGAAAAATAAAGGTTCATATACAGCTCTGATATCAGAGGTTGCTTTCTACATATCCCATTACTGTTCTGCTACAGCTCAACGCTGTCAGTGACGTTGGACATTAATAGTATACTATACAAGTACCTGCCCTACACTGCAGGACAGCAGCTCCGAATGAACTCTCACACCATGCTGCTTTTCTGCAACAAACGGTTCCACTCTTGCAGGAAAGAAAGACTTGGAAGCAACCAGGGTTGCACCTAAGCACTGTTAGTGGCGGGTAATGTTCTTCTGGTTGACTGGCACTCAGTGTTCGCAGTTCTACCAGGCACTGCCCCATTAACTTGCTTGTGAGAAAAGGAAGAAACAAAAACTCAAATACAACTTCTGTCCATTAGCGCGTGTCTACAGTTTTAAGCAAAGTTTGTTAAAAACCTGCTTGGGCCTGAGTACTGGCCTTCTATTTTGAACCCAAAGTCATTTTAGGTAACTTCTGTATCAGCATTCGAGCTGAGTATAAACTATTGCAGAACAAGCATCCCTGAGAAGGCCAACGTTTAGCATCCTTCTGCCTGCCTTCGCTAACCAGGTAACTTGCAATGAGACGGCCAACACAGTACCAGGGACAGAGGCATAAAAATCACTGGCTAAAATAGTAGAAGTACTTCTTGAAGAGTTCCTTTAAATGTATTCAGAGTTGCCTGGGCCAGATGAAATCAGTTGTTGACTATTCCAGGATTGTTGACACAAATTCTGAGTTATTCAAAATAAAAATAGGCGAATGTGGTGGGGCATTGTAACCATCCAGATGAATGAAAAACAGTAAGTATTTCCTCCCTTTGAAAAAAGCTCAGGAGACAAGCCATATAAACTTAAATTCATAAACAGTACAGAAGCAACTATTTAAACAATGTAAAGCCTTTAGAGAAGACCAAAATAAATTTAAAAAAAAAAATATCAAGTGAAAGTGGTTTTATTGAGAACAATCGTGCTAGATTAGTCTGGCCTTCTTCTACAAAAAAAGCAACATATTTTTAGAATGGGGAAAAACCACCAAATTCTTATCTCTATGCTAGCAAATTCTTGATGTGGTCACATTTGAGACCTGCTCAAAATTCAGTCATGACAGCACGTCCCACATGAGGCTATCATGAGGAACACACACAACAGACTGGCAAATCACACCAGGTATCTAACCATAGCATACTTACAACAATGATTCATCACAGACAGATCTGAAGGGCTCTGTCCTACACCCAACAGCAGTTGGTATTTTCATTAGTGACATTAAGGGTTGAAAGTATACAGGAGAACTGAACAAGACAAAAGTGCAAAAGGATCTTAAGCTGAAGTGTCTGAAAAAAACCCAAAACCACCAACCAAACCTCTATGCCTTTACTAAAGGGCAAGCACAAGGAAGTTCTACTCTTGATATGGAGGTCACCTACTCTTGGCTAGGTGAAAGCCCTTTAGGATCAAAGGTTATAATGGATCCCAAGATAAACCTAAGTAATGTGCCATATGACTGAAAAAGTCAATCAGCAAGACAGAATACACAAAGTGAAGTACAGCCTAGAGTACATCTAATTTAGTCTCTCCTTTTTACTAGTCATTAACAAAGCTACCAGAACAGTAACATCCAGTTTGAGGTGTCACATCTCAAGGAAAAGAAGTCATCGGAAAGAGCTTAGAACAGTGAAGCAAGAACGGTAAAAGGATTTCAGGGACATGAACTATAAAGAAAAAGAATATACATAAGAGCTGGAAGAAAAGGAAGTTTATAATACATCTCCACAATAGAACATACATGACATCTCTTCCAGTCTGGTAAACAAAGGAAGAAAAACCTATGTTTAAACTGGAAATTTAGGTTAGCTAAGAAAACCCGCTAGCTGAAAAATTAAACATTGGAATAGCTTTTCAAAAGTGTTGCTGTAATGCTATCTTTGGGGCTACCTAAAGCAATCTGACAAGCACTTAGCCCAGAATAAGTTTGGTCTGTATTTTGCCAACAGCTGCATGCAGGCCTGCAACAGAGACAGCAGCACACATTTTAGGAGCTCCTTTTATCAGACTCTACAGCCTTGGCTAAACAGTTTATTACTGCTCTGTAGATACAAGGTCATCGAGCACAGCATAAAACTCTCCCAGGCTTAAAAAGCTTAGTGCTTTTTTGTTTTGTTTTTAAATGAACTCAGTTATCTATGGAATCTAGAGTTAAATAGAAACCATAGTCTTTATTTTACAACCCCATCCACGGACACGGGATTTCTTCTTGGCTTTACTCACAGATCTGCTTGTTCACAGCTGGCATGATCAAGATCCACAGATTTAAAAAATGAAAAATAAATTAACTTTTACAAAGAAACTATAAGCTTTAACATCCAAACTTATTCAGAACTGTAACAGTAGCAGCTAAGAAACCGGTATGCAAGAGGCATATCACAATTCTCTCAATTGTATTATTTCTATTAAACTTCATGATTTTAATACTTCCAGATCATTTTCTCAGGAACTTTGTCCCCAGCAATTCTAGTTAAAACTTAACGACAGTAAAGTTATCTTGAGCACTGCAAAAGCAAGTGGAAACTCATGACCAGTTCAAGAAAATAGAGTGTTATCAAATGCATATTTTAACGTCCATCTACCAGACAGCTTAAAGACCTCTGAACGCCACACAAGAAGCTGAGAGTTAGCATAAATGACTGATGTTTCATTTATAACATGCAGAATCTTATAAAAAAAGAAATATTCCCTGGCAAAAAGCTCATTAGTTGTGTCCCATACTAATAGAACACTGCAACATATTAAACAGAGCAGTTTAAACAAAAACTTTTAGAAATGAGATGAAATATTAAATAAATAAAGATTTAAATTCCCAGTCAACATGTATGTTTAACAAATGAGTGGCTACAAAAACATGGATTAGCAATAAAGAAAGTAAAAAGATAAGCGAGTAGGTAGTTGCTCAAAGATGAATTACTATTTTGAAAACAGAAGATGAAATACATCCTTTGGATTTCAAACAATGTCTCCATTTCAAACCTTGGAGGAATTGCAGTTACTGCAAAACATTTTAAGGCATATCAGTGTAATATTTAGAAGAATTGTGATATTATGTATGCAAATTTACACAAGTGTGACTTTACATGACATTCACAGCAAAGTCCATTTTATGAAAGACTGATGTAATCTCATATACACGCAATCCTGTATTACATCTACACTAAAATAAAAAACTGCTACAACTATAATGTATATTCTTCTATAAAATCAAAGTGCTTTCTTTCCTAAATAAGAAAATACAGGAATGGAATTAAGTCAAACCTGTTAGTGGAAGTGGCCCAGCACAGAGCACGGTACGTACAGCACCCCCGGAGCTGATGGGAGCAGCACAAACAAAAGCCAGATACTGGCAGGGTGAGTACCTTCGTACGTAATTTCTTTTCTACGCACTGTCACAAACTATATTCAAAGCCTTTTTCTGAAGTTCCAGCTTGCTTGTGAGCAACAAATCCTCAGAGAAGAGGATTGCAATCATGTTCTACAGGGCATCATGTCTTTGAAAGCCCTCTCTGAGGAGGGGGGGGAAAAAAAAACTATAGCTTACTTATTTAGAGAAAGGCATCCTTCCTCCAGGTACCACACAGTTTCTATTATCTATGGAAACTGTTTTTCCTCTGACTGACATTTGATACAATAATCTACAAGTGGTTCCCCCACCACCCTGAAACTGAGAATCAATATGTAAAACAAGTAACAAAAACCTTTGCCCTTTTTATAATCCTAACGCAGTTTACAGCTTCGGCCACTCATTCACATCTTGTAGCTTTAGTAATCTTCCTCATAGCACCAAGAAACGTCATATGTCATCTATAGCAACGTATATATTCTTTAAACATATCTATTAACATGTAACTTCATACAACTTTTTGAAAGCATGGTCACTCTATCTTATTCAGTTGAGTTCACACTTCTTTATCCACTGCCCTTGTACTAGACATTGCATGACAAGCAGAAGATGAATGGAAGCAGTAAAGCCAAATTTCATAAGCTAGACACAGCACAATGCCCTGATAAATACATAGAGAAAGATAAAGATATTATTTACTTTGGAAGTTAACAGTAACATTAGAGTAAGACAGCAGAACAGCCGCATGCCCTGAACACACCTTTCATATAAGCCTGCCGTGGTATCCTTCTGGAGCTCAGTGGATTGCTTTCTGGTATAATTGATACTCATTGTGAGTTCAAATGCTTCTTACAGGGCTGTATTGCTACAGGATACACTTGAGGTGAAGCCTTTATTATCTCAGAATGAAGTTTTTTTTAAACAGCACTGTTTTGTCAGAAATAAATTATAACATGAATTGATAGTTTATTCCTAGAAGGTGACAGAACCTCTAAGACATTAGAAAGGCATCAAATGATGCTTTAGGAACACAAGTCTACTACAAAAAGGCTCTGCATTTTCTGTTTTTAATCATAGAAACCCACATATAGGCGCATTAATCAAGAAACTTTGCACTATGACCAAGTCATTCACTGTGAATGCTTGCTTATACATGGTGTCTGAATTCCCAAAATAGGGATTCAGTCATTTTGGAAGGCAAGGCTGAGCCAAAGTATCATTTCTTGCCTTTAAGCACATACTTGTTTAGCTATTTTTCTGCAATCCTAAAATCTTAGTCTCAGTGGACTACCACAAAAAAATAAAATGTATTTAGCAGTAAGAAAAGCCCCAACAACTCAAAAGCATTTGCTCTTTCCTTTCATCTCTTCAGTCACTAGGAGCATTGCCTTGATAATTACTAGTGTCACTAGGCACCTTGTAGTCTTTAAATAAGTGATTTCTATACCTATTATAGAAAAGAACATTGTGGGAATGGGATTACTGATGAAGCAACAGCACCTTAAATCAGAAGTCCTGAAAATAAGGCCTTAAAATCTTCTGGAAGGTTATCTCAGATGTAATATAGTGAATACGTCAGAATGCAATGTTTGTAAGATAAAATAATGGAACTAAAAATAACTGTTTGTTCTGTTCACAAAGTAAGCACATACATCTACAGCCCACACTCTTCAATGGGAACACTTCCAGACAGAGCGATAACAGGAATTTGGGGGTTGATAGGACAGAGTACTTCTTTTGAGGATGCACACACACAAAGGGCAGGAAAGATAGGGGGCAGAGGAGGCAGAGAGGAAGTCCAGGTGCAACGAGGTGTAGGGGAATAATAAAAATGACCAAAAAAAGTTCTAGGCCCATTCATTTGGTTTTCTTACACAATTACCATTTTTAGAAGTGAACTTAAAAATCTTTCCCATCCATTTCAAATTACCTCTTTAAGTCTGTCAAGTTGTTTATAGCCTATGCAGGATGGCAAAATCTTCATGTACGTGTAAAATCAGAGGGGTGGCATCTTCCTTTTATACAGTGAGGTCCAGCTGATCCTCGATAGGCTGGCTACCACCCAACTGTTCTCATTTCCAAGCCAGAACACGACAGTGGGACAGCTGTGAGTCTGCCTAGCTCCATGTACTGTACAGCTGCTTCATCAGCCTCTTCTAGCACTCTCCCATCACTGAGCGCTGCTACCTAGAAACTTCAAGTTTAAGACCTTGAACTCACGATTTTTGCTAATGCTGCAACATGTGAGGAGTTTTTCTAACAAATCCATAGACAAGTATGAGAGTTATTTTCAAGCTGTAAGAACATATTCTTTTAGCCCAAGCCTTCGCCTTTTTAGTAAAATTCAAAAAACGAATTAAAGTCTGAGAGAACAGTATTAAGCTATGAAGCTTGAGTTGAAGATATATCAAGGTATTAAGAAAGAGAAACCATTTAAAGCCCGTGGTCTAGCTCTCCAGCAGTGTTTCAGCACAGGTCACCTTTCCCTAGTTTCAGTGGATCTTCACAGAAGTAACACATCAAGTTCCACAGCACCAGAAGCCATTTAGATCAGCTACCTGCAGAAATACTAATGAGATCTTAAGCAAGAAGGCCTAGAAAGTCTATCACTAAGATGCGAACAGGCCTGGCTAGGTATCTGAGTTAAGTGCTAGCCTTCCCTTCCAGTTGTTTCACTTTTAGAAGCTCAACAGCACTCCAACATCTTTCAGCTTATATGCGAAAGACATCAAGATAGTGATTGATTAACATTGGTATTACCCTGGGAAGCTATTTTAGGGTGCTCTTCCAAACAAGCACATTGTCTTTCATCTGAAAATCAAGAGCAATGTTATTAGCATACTTTGGAGGCACTATTTCCTTGCTGTTACAAGCCCTCCAAAACTTACACCACCATTCAGTCAGGACTTTGAGGAAGTTTGACACATAAGTAACGGTTAAAGCACATTTATCTTGTTATTCCAGATAACAACCCAATACATTGTGATATGAAGACAGAAATATAAATCTTTTCTGAAACATTTAACCTCTACATCAAAATATGCACGCAGCCTCCAAAATGGTTGTTAAAGCCTCATTTAACAAGAGAAAAAAAACCTTGCTCTGAATTGTTAAGCACAAAGTTTTATTGTGCTTCATCTTCTCATGGTATTAAGTTGCAGCAAACAAGTGACAAAAGCACAAGATTTTGAACTATTTTTTTTTTTTTTTAAATGAAGGTGAAACAATAGTTGAGAAAAAAAGATGCAGAGTGTTGGATTACCAATGGAAAGTAGTAACTGAAAATTCAGCTCATTGGAACATTATACAAGCTTTCTTTTTAAAAGCCACATTGTTTCTACTGGAGACACTTAATACACTAAGAACTATTGGTTTCTTAAGTAAGAGACAAGATACGTCCATACACAAAGCATTTATAATAGTACTCCTATGCTCCAGCCAAAAAGTTGAAGTACTTTTTACTTTCTGCAAAGCCAAATGACAGTGTAGTAAATATCACTCGTGTCAGCATAATTCATACAGTTCTTACTTCCCAAAATACTCTGTCTTTTGAATAATCCTAGAAAAACCTTCTGGAATGGTCACCGCATCAGTCAGATACCGTGGCCAACAATAGTTAGTGGCATAGCCAGTACAAGACTTTGTCCTGTAGCTTAGATACCTTGTGCAAGCCACGAGAGCCTGCTTGGCTAACCTGAGCAGTCAATCGCTGCTCTCAGACTCACCCGTCAGTGGTTTCAACAGAACAGCTCTGCGAGGTGGAAAGGGAAGCTAGGTTAAGATCTAGGCACCAGCGTAGACAGACACTGAAGCACCATCGACCACCAGCACAACAAGAAGAAAAACAGATTTCAGAGGAGAACCTCTACATTTAGAAGGCAAAAAAGCCCCCACCTGGTTATACAAATATTTTACTGTTATGGCTACTTAGTTTGCAATTCTCTTCAGATGAAATACAGTTCTGTTTTGCATATACGTTCAGAGCATCCAGTATCTTATGCCACTTTGCTATTCCAATAGTATTTACTATTCCACTGAATAATTTACTACATAACGCTGCCTTCCTCAGCTTCTTGTACTATACAAGGTGTAAGCACAGTATGCACCTTTTTATGTGAATTTCCATCTTAAGTGAACAAACCCTTTACTGCATTCATTTTCATTTTACCAAAAGATTAATGTGGTCACATATTGGACGACAGAGTCTAAAATTAAAGCATTACAGTTACTAAACTGTCTTGTACGATAAGAAAATCTCCATGGTGACAGGAAAATCCCCTTTGCAGTATTATACTTTGGCACGAAATTTAGCACTTCTTATAATGTGACAGCCATTTAAGCAACAATAAACCATACGAATGTATGTACCTATTACGTATGGAGGAGGCAGGCACAGTCACACATGCCGCAGAGTTTCATCTATACTCTACAAATCCTCTCATTTTGCTAGATGCTCAGATGGTTTCATTTTATATTTGGTGTCCCAGTAAGCCTAAAAAACACTAGGTTCATAAATACTACCAAACCTTTCCATTTTGAACAGGATAAAAGCGCTCTGTAATGCCAAGGGAGAACTTCACTCACTGGTGTTAGCGCAAAATGCTCTTCAGCTCTTATAGCCAGTTTCTGAAGGACAGAGCCAAATTATTTCTGCCCAGCTTCACATTTCGTAAGAACTTTGTTTTATAGTCCCAATGATTATATCTGGTGCTTGGCTGGATGTACCTCACTGAAAATTGAGTTTTGATTTAGCACAATCAATTTAACTAAGCACAACGCTAAACGCAACCTGCAGTTCAGGCAGAGATGGATTAAGTGTGATACCGCATCAGCCAGTAATGGGATGTTAAGCCTAAATTTAACTTTCTATGTTGATACTTTAAACACATTCATTTCTCCATGCACACAAAATTATGTAAACAGCTATTTTTGACTTTTTCTTGCCATCACAATCAATCCTGAACTTCAGCAGAAAAGCAAGGAACTTGTTTAGGAAAGATTACCATTTGTAAGCAGCACACAGTACATATTCTCCAGCTGGCAGCTAGAAAGAAAGAAATACTATGAGTTGCACTGAAAGTGGACAACTACCTTCTATGTTGTCAATTATCTTTCATTTTTTAATACTACTACTTGATGTTTGGGTTTGGCATTTTTTTTTAAACACTTATTACTCCTTAGAGGAATAGCATTCCTTTTTCCATACTGTCATAAACATTGCATAGGTACTTAAAATTATACCACTATACCCTGACAAATGGAAATGCTAAGAGTTGTGTGTTTACTTAAGTTAAAAACCACATTAAGCATCCTACCGTCTTAAGTTGATACTGTAAGCACAGAAAAGCCTCAACATCAGAAGCCCAGACACTGCTTCAAGATTAGTGTTTGCTAACATTTGCATTGAAGAGCCCCAGTCATGAGCCAACCTTGGCGTACATTGGCTTTGCTCAGAAAAAAACAAACAAACAGCTTTGTTATCCTAAAGATCTTGCAACCCGCATTTCATCCTTATTTACAGTGTCCTAAAAAACAGCTGTCAAAAATTCACAGTTGGCATTGCTATTTTTGAATCAGTTCTTCATTTTCACCCTTTTCACGATTCAACTAGAACCACACAAATTAGCAGTTACCTACGCTGCAGCATAATTATCATGACTAAGACATGATTTTGAAAGGTAAAGAGATAGAAGTTCCATGTTCTTCTTCACAAAGATAACTTTTAGGATTGTTTCAAAGATACAGTTAAAAGTAGGGTATGGCATCTTGAATCCTCAAATGCATTCATACATCTTCAACACTTAACATGACCATAGCTATAATTAATCCTTCTATAGTCAGAATTAATTCCATCTGCTCTGTGTGTCTGTTAAAGCTTGTCTTCAGTTTTATATATTATAGTTGCCTCTCTCTCAAAGTGGGGAGATTTATTATGTGCACTTGTTGAACGACTTTCATTGTTCAGGCTATTAGTTTGATTCATCCTCAAGTTTTTAAAGGTCAGCTGCAAAGCCACAAACAGCTTGACAAACAACCAACCTTTGTAGATGAATATCAAATTTACATGATATTATATCATTCACACACTCTTGTAATTTGTAGCAATCTAGTTCATGGCATGTCATTTAAAGCTACGTAGGTCCTGAATTATTCATGCCTTCAAACCAGCAAGAAATTGTTCAGAACTATCCTCCTTCCTTGGATACCTGTTCGCATTTAAATAATTCAAATTTCAAATAATCTATTCAGAATTGTAATTGATAACCAAGATCACATCTGAATTTGAGTGTTTATTTCTCAATTACATAACCTCCAGTAAAGTAGTTCAAGAAAAGATAGCCTAAATTATCTATATATTGAGCACATGGCATAAATTACTTACATACTGGTTTTACTTAGATCTGGAAGAAATAAGAGTGCAGCATTACAGTGGATATAATTGTCTTTTACATGTGTGTGTACATACATACACACTCTAGAAGCAAAGACACTGTTTTCCAACCAATAGCCATTAAACAAAACTGTCGGGCTCCGGTACAGGTGGTGATGAACAGATCACATGAAGAAAACAGGGTGTCAAAGACCCTCCGAGAATTTCCAGCTTACATTTCAAAAATTGAAGTTTAATTTGGGAAGAAAGGGATGTGACAATGGTAAAAAAGTTGTCCCCATGTCAGGTCTGCATCTCTGATCCCAACATGAGTCATTTGCTCTCCCTTGAGTACTCTACAATAAGTCACTTTACGTTTTCAAGCATTTTCAATAGGAAAGCAACAATCTTCTCTTGATACATGTTGTCTGGGAAAAAGAAGCACAAACCAAGATTTTACTACTTTGATCTGTGAAACGGTGTAAGTCATAGAATACAAAACTATGTGCTTGCTACAAAGGCCCAGGTAAGAGCAAATTGAAATTACTTATCTAAAGATACTGTTACCTCTTCCATGAGGATGGAATTAGTGGACTGATGTTTGGGATATTTACAATTAACAGTTTATTCATTGTTGCTACTATTTTTTTTAATGAAGAGCCTTGCATCTGTACATTAATTAGCAAGCATTTCTCATAGTAGTTTTTGTTTTCAGAACTCACTTTAGAAGTTTTTCAGCATTGCTTGATAGATTATTGATCTCAGTTACTGTATGCTGTGGCTGGCACTGATTCCTTCAGAAACATTTGAAACTGCTCATTCTACCAGCAACATCATCAGAATGGTTTTTGAAAGTCACAGAAATAAATGCATGAGCAGTCCTGAACTCTACCCAATGAAGATTTTAAATGCTAAAATAAACTGCCGTGGCAAACACATGGCAATGAACAGCACCTTTTCAACCATCCTTCACGTTACCTTTATATGAAGCAACTTCCGAAAGAAACATCACTATGGAATTTCCTTGAAGGTTTATTAAAACCTTTCTCCATGTGGGGGTCAGACTCCCACATCATCATACACATTATTGATCTTCTCATAGGTGTTTGTAACCACTTGCAAGTGCTCTATCACATCTGCAAAAGCTAGGCTGTTATGAAACAAAAGGAGAGGGCGTGGAGAAAGGAATACAACACAACAATGCTACCGTATCAAAGCTATCACTTGTGGGGAAGCCTATTTTGTGCTGAGAAACTCATTTCCATCCTATCCTTGGGTCTCTCAGAAGCATGCAGGTGACTTGAATTTATAGCTTTCCTAATGCACATTATCTCATGTCTCCCCTTTAAGTTGTATGTTTTAATCCTATTGATTTTGAAGCAATCCTGCCACAAACTTTCCATGCACGATAACTGCATAGGAGCTTTCATGGAAAGCAGAAACTTGTTCTCATTCGCACTAGGAAAATTTCATAACATAAAAGGCAATCTCAAAATTCTTTAATTTCATCCACAGCAAGCATTACCTTCCAAAATTAATTAAGTCTCTAGGAAATACTTGGCACTCTACCACTTTTTATCCCAGTACTCCAAATTGATTCAGTTAATATTAACTAAAAACCAAACAAAAAGTAGTGTCATGAGGTTTTGATTTGTCAGTTTTCTAAGTGTCAGAAAGAGACCAACTTACTTAACATGACCAAGTTGGTGCTGATCCTAGTTATAGGCAAAGATTACAGAGACACTTTGCATCCCTGGTCTAGCTATTAGATGATGCCTTTAATACCTGGTAACAAGATGCTAAAGTTGAGCCGAGGCTTCTAAAAGACAATCACTTGCCTTCCGTTTTCTTTTACCACAAACTCGAACCACAGAAGAGCTGACTATCAAAACCAAAAATCAAGGGTACCAAAAAATCAAGGGTACCAGAAAAAAGTGATGCCATTAAAGACACCTGTAATCTGATTTTCATTCACATGCTACACTCCCCACCTGGAATATCTGTCTGTAACTCCAGATTGAGAGGAAATCAGTATCTCATGGGAGAAACCGCGTGGCCAAGGAGCCAAAAGAGTAAGGAGTACCTGAATCGGCCTTAGACAACATGTAACATTTTCAGAAAGTAAAAGTTTGGGGTTGTGATATTACTTGTTTTATTTTTTTGCAGTAAGGAGTCAAATACAGAGACAAGTAGACAGAAGGACACATTTTTAATAACCCTTCAGGTAAGTCAGTTGGTTAAGGATACTCTTATTGTTCCTTTATTAGGATAGAAACACCTTGAGTTAGCCTTTCAAATCTAGCAAATGTTGGCAGAATACTCTTGGCTAGGTACTAAGGTTATTAACGATAAAAATGTGTCCTGAGGCTCAGGCAAGTATATGCACATATTTCAAGCTTACTGCTGTTACAGAAATTGGCAGCCTGAGATCCAGCTGAGTAAAGACTATCACTCTCCTCCAGTTCTTTCATTACTACTCTCCAGTTCCATTCCTTCAAGGCTTTTAAACCACCTGTTCTCCACACAACATTTTTATATGCTCCTTTGACAGGGTACCTTCAAAAGTCAGCATTATTGTTGCAACTACCCAATACACTCCCAACTTCTCCCTTTGTAATAAATAAATAAATACCTCTCTTTAGTGCAAAAAACACAACTTAAGGAAAGAAGAGGTTGCCTCGGAGCCCTGTACATAGAAAGATGCCATTTCTGGAAAGCCCCATTATATTATTTATCTGCAGACTCCTGCCAACCTGCTGTTTCAATTCTTCAGCCTGCTCTTTCTTCTGTGGTTTGTTGGGGGGTTTGTTTTGCTGTTGGGTTTGTTGGTTGGTTTGGGGTTTTTTTTGCAGCAGCAGAACTAATAGAGAGTGCAGTCCTGGCTCAGACACAAACAAGTTATCATGATGCTAATGGGTTCTGCTGCCAAGCTGAAGTAGCCATCTGCCTGCATGCTTTTAGCCCACTTCCATTTAGCTTAATCTTCAACATAAGAGCTATATGTAAGATAACATTACTTAGCTTAAATCTGAAACTAAACTGCATTATCTCTCAATTTGACAGGCAAAGCATGCCCCCAACTAATGGATAGCAAAGGTTAGCTGAAGGGAGGAAACTTGTTAAGCTATTACAACTCAATCATGCTAATGAAAGGTTTACTCTAATGTGCTTTACAGCCTATCTGCAGCCATAAGCGCAGTTAAGGATGCATTCATAAACAGTTACTCTTGCTCAGATGAGGCACAATAATTCAGAAAGCTCTGTAGTTCATTCCTGATGTTTGATAGATCATGTAATATTCATATAAACAAACAAGCCTGATCTTGTTCTGGAATAAGTCAAACGAACATGTACAACGTTTAGTCACAGCCAACCCTTCTTTTCTGAGAAAACTACTAATCTATGGTTAGTAGACATATCCAGCATGCTTAAGATTTATTTAGTCTTCAAATCTGGATATCGTTCTTATGGAATATTTTATTTTACAAATAAAAATAAAAACTACATCCAGTTTTCACGTACTTAATACATGGTTCCAGAGCGACACCCAATGTCCAGTAAGATTGTGGAGGACCTCCATCACATGCTGAAGCCATTCAATACTTGGCTGTGTTCTCAAACACACGGGTGACTATTCAGTTTTGAAACTCGTATCCATATACACATATCCATACTTTCGTGCCTCAGCACACAATGATGTACAACACCCTTTGCTCTGTGCAACATTATCCTTAAAGAGTTTTTAATATCAATTTTGAAATACAACAAAAAAGGTAGCCCCTCAGGCTGCTGTGCCTGAGAATCAATTATGTTCCCTTCAAAGGGCTCCTATTTGCTCAGATACACTCTATGTACTTACACACCTGAAACTTTCCAACAATACTACATTTATCCTGTTACAATGAAAAAACACCACAACCTATTCTGGCTTTCTGGTTGCTTAATAACACGACAAGACTTACTTTATTTTTAGATGGTAGTATTCTTGACCAAGCTTACCCTATGCTTACTCTACTGACTTCAGAAGAGGTACAACAAAGATAATTCTGCTCCTTTATGCCAAAGTGATTCAGAGCCAAATTATGATGAATTATCAGGCAATGGGAGTTTAAAAAAAGCCAAGGTTTCTGTTCAGAATGAATACTAATAAGGCTAGAAACTACTAATACGAATTACTACACTTGTACAAAAATCCACTGATTGAGGATCCCGATAATCACATAAAATGCATATATGTACTAATATCTTTCCATAAGAGCAGGTGGCTACGACTGAGAATAGTACCATTAGTTTCACCATTTTCCCTAATTTTATTTAAAAAAACCAAACCAAACCAGTGTAAAAAAAGAAACTAACAACCCCAGATGTGTGGACAACCAAGAACATTCCCTGTTCCGCCATACGGTGTTTGCTTTAATTAATTGTTTTCATTTTGATTTTGAAGAAAAGATACGTGCAACTGCACCACCTTGTAATGCCTCTTATTCTCATCTGCTGACTCTTGTTGGACCAAAACACATTTCCTAAGCATTAAATACTCATATTCCTCATTTTTTTTCTGCTCAGGGTGCTTCAGCACAAGCTATTCTGCCACTCCTCTTCCTTCTGCCATGTACAATACACCTGTAACTTTATTCCATTGCTTTCTCTTTTGCCTTTCAACTGTAACTTAAATGGTATATGAAGTCTCTTAGTAAAAACACTGGTTTTCCTCCTCCTTTCCTAAATGTTTTCTTTTTGCATAGACCTTACCAGTTCTGGAGTCAGCTCACTAAGCACTCCTAACAATTAAAGCATAACTAATTAAAACTGTGCACAGAAAGATGCTGTTACAGAGAAATTATACAGTATTAGTACCATGTGAGAAATTATAAGCAGGTTTTGTGTTATTTATTCTTTTATTTACACAACGTTGCAAGAAACTTGTATGCTATATTGCTCCATATCATAACATTTAAAGTTATAGCCTGTATTTCTCATATTAATCACCTAATTAAGAGCTCACTGGCTGACTCAGTATTACCGGATCTACAATGAAGAGCAGACTGTCTCATATTGGTTTCAGCACCGGAAACGTCACTTGGGCAACTGCATGGGCACAGAGAGCTGCTTTGCTTTTGGAAAAAAAGCAGCCAAAGAGAAGTACATCATGCAATTTCAAGACCTTTTTCAGCTAACAGGAAACATACCCAGGGACAATTTTGTTTAATGAGCATTTCTGGTGAACAAGTGTGATTTTCTTCTTAGGTACAAGATCACCAGGCACGAGCATCCACTAGATATACATATCGTTAAGAGATACCACACTTTTGCTGACAGACTTCCTCAAATAACTCAAGCAAGGTGCAAAAAAGTAGCCTTCAAATATAGCTGTTGTAATCCAAATGCTTTTCCATAATTTACAGTTTTAATACACAACATTTGGCCAGATTAAGTTCCATCTTGTAAAAAATCATTTTGGTTTACAAAAGCATGGGTGACTTGGGATAAGCAGGGCAGCTGCATTTTTTATTAAATGCTCTAGCCAGAACGGATGTCCTAGCAGGAGTAGCACTAGCTTGAGACTCGCTAAAGTCATTCAAACAGACTGTATCTTATATAGTTTACAAACATCCAACATCCATCTCAAAGACCACATCTCTTCAACAGCAGTCTACTTATTCCTCTCTTACATACTCCACAAGTTTTATGGAATTTACCAGTAAATTCACCTCTTCTTACTTCTGATTCTACACACAGCAATGTGTTTGCTCACAAACTCCTTTACAAAGTATTTGCATTAACTGAAGCTTCAAAGCACATACGAGCAGAGGAGGGAGGAGGTGATTACACACTGATTACAAAATGCAGTATGCAATCAATATATTCTTCTATACGGCAATCATAGTAAGAGCCAAAGTACTTTCATGAGAGGCAAAACTTCGGTGGGTGCGAAGTTGACACAGGAATGTTATGTAAGTAAATGTGGTAACATGGACTCACCAACGGCAACCATGAAAGTCTGCAGCAAAGCTAGAAACTAACCTGCATGCTTTTAAAAATGGAAACATCTCTCATCTCCCAAATACTTTTAAAGGGACTAAAAGTACTTGAACACACTAAAGACTAGTTCTGCTTTTTTTGTCCTAAAGGCAGAAGTCAGGCCAAATTTACTGTACTGTTGTGTTCCAATCCATGTTATCCCTTAATTTTTCTATATTACCCCTTTGAGAAGTTCCATTTCCTTTCAGTTGAGGAAGGATTCTACTAAAGATACAAAGCTTCTTAAGCAGTTAACACATTTATCGGTTTGAAGCTATAAAACCCACAACATTACTCTTGCAGAAAGCCTTTCAACTCATGCCAAATAAGTCACATGAGTAATATAGTTCTACAAAATGATCATCAACATACTTAATGATGGCATTTAATTTCACTTGAAAACAGTTGTCACATGTTATATTTATTGTCTACAGATGATTTCCACATCAGATGTCCTCAGCTTTCAAGTGTAATTACTTTTCTTTTACTGCTAATAACAATAACCTACCAAATTCAAACTTGATCTAAAGGAGATTCTCTACTGGATTTAGAAGATAAAGACATGTAACACTTAAGGCCCTGGAAAATAATACAGCGGTGTATTTTTTCAAATTTATAGCTGTTTCCTAGTTAGGACACCAGTTTTTAGGAGATTTACAGTGGAAGAGATTAACAGAGGAAAGACAAGCATTTACTTCTTCCTTTAAGTCAACTGATGAATCAAAATTTTCATTTCACCCTTGAATAATGCTGGTGGCTTAGCCATTCTGTAAGTTAGCCTACAAAATAAGACAAATTTAACAATATACATACACCAGTCACCCTTTAGCCAGAGCTAAAAAGAACTAGGACTGTGCCAAAAAGCACAGCAAGTTGCAGCGTGGATTTAAAGGGTGAGATTCCCTCAGTCTAGCCACAACTAGCCTTCTGAAAACTGACTGTAGAATATGTATGATACTTGTGTTGCAACGCTTTGCAAATATTACACAAAATTCATGCATTTTGTATATCCAGCTTTCACTAGTTCCACAGAAGGATATCAAGTCAAGAAGGGCTTTGAATTAGACCTGCCCAGATTTTTTTCCCCCTATGTTAAGTTTCAAAAAAAAGTCAAAAGACTTTAAAATAATAATTAGAAAGCCAAATTTCACCAGACTGTTAGAATCAATAGCTTTGTAAAATAATCCAAGTAATTTAAGATAGCAATACAGAAGTTTTATATGTAAGTCTTCCCTCTATCCACTGTACATAGAGCCTTGCTAGTAATGGCTTGAGTTACAAGAAGACCTCACTCTGGTTTTAGCAGCCCTGAGGGTCATGTATCCTCAGTCCCTGAGCTGGTCAGCTGTTTGTTCCTTAAACTCCCTGACCTCTGAAGTCTCTGTCCCACTCCCTGCCAGCATCCAACAATCTCTCCCACAGCATACACAACTGCTTCCTGCTCTCCCGTAAAGGTCACCTGGCCCAGGGCAACCCAACACACAGAACAAGCCCAAATCCCATCCCCAGAGAGAGACACTATCACCCACAGAACACTCTCTGAGTACAGCCTTCACTAGAAATTCTTCTAGGGTCAGATTCAGGACTTCATCCACATCACTTAACTCTTTAAATATGAAATCCTGTCCTTCACTGCCACCCATGTTTCACATAAAACCAGAGTTAACTATCTAGAGACAGAGGAATTTGCTCAGCTCTCAAGTCTGCAATTCCCTGCCCACCACCATCAATGGAGAATATTTGCAGTATTTCTGCTGACCTCAACAAGACTTACTTTCCTTCATTTACTCGGAGTAATTAAGCCTTTTAGGAATGTAATGCCTGGCTGTAGATGTTGGTATTTTGACCAGATACTTAAATTAAAATGCCTCAAAGCATACAGGTAAGTATTAAAGCATTTCAGCCTGTGTTAATTTTGTATCTATCTATGCAGGTAGCTACGTTCAGCCTGAATCAACTCTGCTTTAAAACCTACCTCTCTTTTTACTGTGTTGCCTCACAATTCAGTGAATTAATACATAAAGTGGAGACAAAACTGTTCATTTTCACAGATACACAAGTATGAAGGCACAGAACCTACAACATACATCAGGCTCAGGCAGGTGCCCCAATGGGCGCTGAAATAAGAGTGCCCAGTCTCATGGGTGGAATGGAGGTCCCACGATGAGCCTGGCTCAGAGCCATTAATGCCCACTAGCGCTCTCAGGGCACTGATCTTCTGTTGCACATCTATAAATCAAGTAGGGTTCTTCCTTCACCAGAGAGTTTTCATAAAGCACACTTTCAGGTTTCCTTAATTAAAAATTTCCTATCTTGGTTAAAGGGAGAAAAGGAGTTGCTGCTAAAGTAAAAAAAAAAAAATGTTCCTAAGCATACTAAATCTTTATCCTCCACAGAATGATAGAAACCTTATTGTTTTCCAGAAAAACCTGGTAACTAACACAGAAATTAAATTCACCACAGCAGTTATAATGTAATGACACAGTGTAATAAATTTCAGATGCTACACAAAGCACCTCTGGTCACTAGAACAATTTTTCATAGCTTTAATTGCATTTTTCATTTTAGTTCAGGTCACCAGCACACTTATCCACCTTCTTCTCAATTAAGCTTCTACTGAAAATAGATGGCTCAGAGTTGAGGTTGGGCTTTGTTCACATTCTGGGTGGCTCAGCTACTCCTCCATGCACGCCTGAGTCACTGCATGCACCTGCCTGTCCCTCAATAGGCATCTCCAAATAAAATGGAAGAGAAGCAAACACCAAGAAATCAAAGTTGATGAGACTTTTGTTTAGCCTGAGAACCTTTACCGAGCTTCCTCTTCTGCTGGTTCCTTCTCAGTCAGGGTTAGTGCTTGTACAGCTTGCGAACAATGGCTCATTTATGAATAATAACCTTGCTCTTCTCCACAACTGTGACAAAAAGTCACTTAAGCTTTCAAAATATTTGTTTCCTTTTTCTCTGTTGTAATATAATATTCAACTGATACAACATGCAATATAAAAAGGTTTCTTTTTTGCTACATAGTTTCAATCAAAATATATTTGGTTTACAATGTAATTGCTAGATGAGAGAAAGGTTATTCTATCCATTTTCTTAGAGAGGAACATGCTCTCATAGCTTATGTAATACATTAACTATGTGTATTTTCAAATGAAGAAAAGCAAACAGCAGGTAAGAGGTCAGTAAAGCTGTGAAACTAGTCTCTGTATATATCATATTGAAATCATTGCATGAGGATAGTGTGCTACTGTAAGTCTTCTAAATTCTGTATAGTCTCTCTGTCTTTACTTCATGTGCCTTTAAATGTGGTGGATATTCATCCCTACAAGGGAGACTACAAGCAAGAAAAGTGGCCAGCTGTCATGAATGGGTCATGTTTCCAGCTTAGATTTTTTTTGTCCAAGAGTAATTCAGAGTTTCTAGGTTTTTTTGCATTAACTACAGATACTAACAAGTGTTGTTCCTGTACAGAATTCCCTGCTCTGAAAGCTGCAGGCACATCTTCTTTTGGCACAAATAAATTCTACATTTTTAAAGAATCAGCACCTCAAGTAGAGGTGTCCTCTAAAATGGAGCCTTAAAAATACAACAGGTATAAAATAAATTTAGGAACAAAATTCTCAGGGTTACTTACTTTTGAGGTGAATGTAACTACAGTCAAAACAGAATTCGGTATAAAAATTTCTATACAGCATTCAGAACCAGAGTAATTTTGGCACGTATTTTAACTGAAAGAAAATAATACCATATGCTATAAGACTATGCCTCTAAAGTACATTTATGCTTCAGTAAAATTATTCATAATAGTATGTAGGTCACCATCATAACCGACATAATAAAGGTTAACAGGGTAGAAAGCTCAGCATCACCTAAACCAGCACATTTAGAAAAGGTATTACAGTATGCTATATGTAAAGTAAGGATATTTCCATGTGATCTGCATAATTTTCATGCTTTGCATTAGTCTTCACCTACACAACTCCCTATCTCATGCATATGTTTGATACAGGGGCATCCTATAAAATATCAATAAAAAGTAATTGCTCAATAAAACAATTGTTCGTGTTTGCGGTGGGTTAACCTCGGCTGACCAGGTTCATAAATTCCTTCTATCAGAACATTTAAAAATAACTTTCTTCCTTTCAAAACAGCAGCAGAAACAAACAAAAAAAAAAAGAGTGAATTAATTCCTTCTGCAAAAGACAAACGTAAGTCTTCCTTTTCCCACTGGAATTTTGAACACAGTTTGCAATTCACCCAGGAATCTCCTCCAGTTATACACCCTTCATCCTATTCTTTCAACTACAAATGATGAAACATTTCTAATAAATATATCCCCGAAAGGCAGTTTATTATTGTTAAAATAATCGGAAATCTACATTTCAGTCATTGACATGTTTCTTATTATCGGTCACAGAATTCAGACAGTTATGTATTTATGACCAAACCTGGCAGTGCTCTCCAGATTTATACACCAAACACAATCTCCTCCAATTTACAGCTTCAGTCAACACATTTAATACAGTGCATACATTTCCAATTATTCTTCCACTGTAGAACGGCAAATACCAGCTAAGATGTAAATTAGGTGCTAAACACATAGCCCAACGCCGCACCCAGAGCTTTCATTAGATCACTCTAGAGAGCAATTTATAGATCAAGTAATTGACTTATTTTCATTTTTTATAGGTTAATTTTGCTAAAACCAGGAACACATCTGTTTTATTTAATTCAAGGTAATTCCCTCAAATTACTATTCAGTCTGAAATGACTCAGCAGTTTCAAGGATTGTTCCCTATGTACGCTGTCTGTGGAACTAATCCCACCAACATCAGAAAACTCAGACATTTAACAATCAAGCTGTAAAGCCATTGATAATTTTTTAAGGTCTGGTCTTAGACTTCACCATATACTACTGGGAGTGGGGAGGAGGCATTCTTTCCTATCTTTACTGTATGAAACATGAACATTAGAATATTTTCTATATAACACATATGACAGTACATCTATGAATGCACCCACTAACATAACCACTTAAGAGAACTTCCATGTTAAATATTAAGATGTGTATTACCTAAGATAGCTGAATTTCTCCACAGTTGTCTCTGGCTTTCCTCACCCAGAGTAATATCTTATCGCTTATTATATTCTAGAAGCGTGGTTTCCTGAGAAATAGCTGAAGACTAATGCTGTTCAATTCAGTATCAGTTCATAGCATTGACAGCATGACTAGAAATGTAGGAGCAAAGTACAGAGCACAGAAAAGCACTGAAGTTACCTGGAGATTTTCAGTTCAATTACACTGCTTAGATTTAAACATTTTTTTAATAACAGCAAAATAAATAATTAAGAGTTAACATGATTAAGAGAGTGAGTGGCAACCAACCAGGAAAGAGTCCTACTCTCAAGGAAAGAATGGATTTGTCTGCTTCAGAAGAAAACAAAAATAAAACCTACAGGTGTGGGGTTTTTTCCATCATTCCTTCTCAGTAATGTCTTGTTCAATATATCTAGTATTTCTGAACTTCTTTTGAACCTGAACACCCAGGCCTTTAAGCAGATCAGATGTTAATTTCAGCAGAATGAAGAAACATTCTTAACATGCAAGACAGACTGTGTTGAGTGTGTATCTGGCAGGGTTTTGGTAGCAGGAGAGGAGGCTACTGGTGTGGCCCCTCTAAGAAGCCTGGAGAAGCTCCGCCAGCTCCAAGTCAGACCCACCTCTGGCCACGGCCAAGCCAATCAGCTCCTCTGCAATAACATATTAAAGGGGGGAAAAACCTGTTGGGTAAATTTTGTTCTGGGGGTTCTTTTGTTTGAGAGAGGAAGAATTAAGTGCCCACAGAAGGGACGCATGCTGGTAGAAGTTCATGGAGGACTGTCTCCTGTGGGAGGGATGCCACACTGCTTTAAGAGGAGGACTGTGAGGAGTCTTCCCCCTGAGGAAGAAGTGGCAGAAACAACATGGGACAGACTGAGACTGACCACAACCCCCATCCCCTGCCTCCTGCACCACTGCCAGGGAGGAGGCAGCAAACCCCGAGAAGACAGGAAGGGTGGGGGAAGGAGTATATTTAAGATTTGGTTGTTTTTATCACTGTCCTGCTCTGATCCAGTTGGTAAACTGGTGATGGTTTTGTTTAAATGAAATTGATTTTATTTCCTCAAGTTGAATCTGTCTTTTGCCCATGGCCATAACTGATGAGTAAGCCCTCAACTGTCCTTTGTCTCAACACCCAAGCTTTTTGTTGTAGTTTCTCCTCCCCATCCCATCAGAGGGAGGGAGGTGTTAGTCAGCAGCTTTGCAGTTGCTTTCTTGCCAGCTAGGTGGGCTTAAACCATGACAGGAAATCATTAACACCATTAAAACCTAAAAGATTTTTATTTGCTGGATATTTCAAGATATATTTCTGCTGGTAGATTGTAATTATCCTCATCTAAAAGTCAAAGCACGTCTAATGTATACAACTGCCTCACACTTAAACCTTTTTCCAATTCATACAACTTCTTTCAAAGACCTTGACTATATTGCATGCCAAGTCCTTCATAAATCTCAACTAACTTTTTTTAGTATTTCTATGATAATCTACCTTTTCTTACTTTGGAATCTTTTGCCTCTCCTGTTTCACTGACAATGAAAATTGTATTTTGAGGTAGCTACAAAAACTAAGTTCCAGTTATAAAAGTAGCAACCTGTGAGTCAAAACAGTTGTGTTTTATTCCAAATTCTTTCAGTGTCCCTCCCCGCAAACTAGGACAAGTCACATCAAATCCTTCTTCTCTTTTGTTTACTCTTGATTTACCCTTCTGAAAGCTCCTCTGAGAGCAGACTTTCCATGTACCTACCAGTGTCTCAAAGAGGCCTCACTCTCACTAAGGTCTACTGGGTCTTTCATGTCAGAGTCTATGTATTAAATAATGAATAGGTAATACTATTTGTATGTGATTTACAAATACATATCGGTGAAGCGTTAACTTTTCTCTCTCCAAAACAGTCAGGATTTTTAGAATCTGATACTGCAGGACTACCACAGACAAAAAGAGTACTCAATGTGGAGGAAAGATACTTAAACCCAAGCAGTTAATGTCACTGCCCTGAAGAATCCGTCCCTGTATGAAAATCAGAGATACAGAGAAAGAAAAAAGTGAACTTGTTTATATCTCTTCCTGTCCTTGAGGGCATAAGTAGACATTACAAAAGAAAGACACTATCTGATATTGTTTTTATTCCAGCACTGAAAAAGAAATCTAGCTTTCA
The DNA here is from genome assembly GCA_033124195.1 of Coracias cyanogaster. NCBI lineage: Eukaryota > Metazoa > Chordata > Aves > Coraciiformes > Coraciidae > Coracias > Coracias cyanogaster. The sequence goes on from JAVSBS010004584.1 coordinate 23,232, forward strand.
TTTTTTGGCACAATGCAGTGGAGTTAACTGGCTTTCAAATAATAGGCATGCAACCATTCCTGTTTAAGAAGAGGGGTACTGCTGTACAAATGTTTTCATCTCAGTTATGGAATATGCTGATTGTTCTCTGAAATTGTAACAACATCCATTTATGCTCAACTCAACTCTCAGACTAGTTTTTATGGAAGTTCTCATCTCACCTCGGTGTTGCTCTTTGCTTTCTCCATTTGTCTAAACCAGGTCAAACATAATTTAAGGCATTTCTTGTGATAGTGGTAGGGGAGAAATACAGGAAGTGAAATATGAGAAGAAATGAAGAAGAAATCTTGCTAAATCAACTCTGTCCACAGAAAAGCTCTGAAAACAGTTATATTCTCATCTAGCCTGGGAAGGGAATATTATTTTTTGTATATAATATAATAAAGTAGAAGAATTTTAAAAGGCACTCAGCAACGCAGTACTGAATTTTCTGATAAAAGTTACAATTCCAGGAGCTGAACTGTTTGCCTAAGGGACATATTAATGTTTTCTGTAGCAGTGTTTCAGGTATTTTTTCCACAACATATGGGAGAGACCTGGTTCAGAAACAACCTCAGAATACTCTTAGGCTCAAAATAAGCAAACCCTTACAGATACACTTAATTAATGGGTTCAGGAACATTGAGTTTAGATGGATGTAATAAAAATAAGCTACTGAAAGCAAGCTGTAAGGACAACTGTGTTAAGATAATTTAACTGTAGTAAAAAGCTGGATATCTCTGGTATTTTCTAAACAAAAGAAGGCAATTGAAAGCCATTTTCAGTGAACAGCCCAAGCATAAAAATTGAGTGACAATTTGAAACAGCATCACTTCCTCCACCAATCTGAAGTCAGTGGCTCAAGTTTTTAAAAAAATAGCTCCTCCCAGAGAAAACAAATGGTATTCAGCTGACATATGAGATATGGGAAGATCTGTAAAAAGACACAAACAGGCAGGCCTAAAACATTTTAAAACATTTTTTTTAAAAAAGGCATTTCTGTTAACAAATGAGCCATGATATGAGATGGAGGGTATTTCATAGCTGTGAAGATTTTTTACAAGTCCAGAATGACTAGAATTGCTGAAATGTGGCTCAGGCAACTTGCTCAAAGTTAAAATATAAGAACCTAGGAAAAGGGACCTGAAAAGATTGCTTCAGGAATGCCTTGTTAGCAAGGAATTAAGTAAAGGTTTTTGCTCAGATAGCAGAAGTACTGGCTGAAGAGGCAGCTGCTAAACTGATCCAGGGCAGCCAAGAGCTGCAACTGTGAGGTGGAGCAGCACAAGCACACCAAGCCTGGGATGAAGCATTCAACTGCCTGGGGGAGCAGTGGCCAAGAGACCTGAACTGCACACCCAGCTGCTGCCAGGATCCGGCCTGGGGTGACCAGGAAGGAGACAGCAAGGACCTGAAAAAGTCACCAACTAGGGCCGAAGCAGTAGGAAGCAAAGAGCAGCCCCACTAACAGCCTTGCCAAGAAGAGAATGGTACACAGGTTTAGATCTCAGGAAAGCAATTTTAGGGACGGTAAATAATCTCATTACACTGTAAATTATCCTGTTGCCCTTCCCCCTCAAGTTACTTTTCATCAAATCAATCAACACATTTCTGAAAGAAGAAAAAAGGTAAGCTTACTGAGTTCTGACAGCCCAGTTTAATTTCCCCAAGCTTCTGGGGAAGACTGAAGCCGGCATTTATCAGTGATCCATAAAATTTCAATTGGGTATTTTTGCTGCCAATCAAGTCCTAGACTAACTTTCTTTATTCCCAAATCCACACAGTGAAAAGGGATATTTGATTCCTTCAAGCTAAAAATAAGGCCCTTTCACTGAAAAATGTTGAGCCAATCTAAGCAGAATTTGAACATTTTCACTTTTTAACCTCATTGTTCCTGGTCACTTAAAATTCCTCTTCTTTACTTGCTCCTATGTACCTTAGGGTTTAACAGCCCATACTGCAGTCCTGCATCCATCTAGGGCACCCACCCTAAGAGTGAGGGGAAATAGGTTCTCTCTTCAGTTCATCGGGATCCAACACTTTGTACTTCCCTGGCAAGCACACAGCACCCTTCTCCTGACCTACATAAGCACTTTCCAGTACTTTTTTTAGTATTTCCACTGTGCAGATGAGAAGCTGGTGTCCAGCTGGGAGCAGGTCTAATTTTCCAGCCCTTATGACTGAGAGCAGGGAATTTGCAGCTCCAGAACGCTGCATTAAATTCTATCATTAAATGAAACCAAAGCAAAGTACAGTAGCTTCAACCGGCAAAACATAAATTGCCTCCAAAATAGTCTGTATTTCTGAACAGATGAGGAAGAGGATTCTGCAGCGAAAGGAGTTGACCTTGGATGTCTTTCTCTTGACAAACTTTCAAATTCAGAGGACCAGGAGTCTGGTATTTCCTCCTAGAGTCATGTTTTAGAAGACAATATATTCCTTTATTAAGATATTGGTGATAGTTGCTTACTTTATGGAGATACTCACTGGCTGTGACTTCTTAATGTTGTGAAAATACAACTTCTTACAATCTTAAGTGGGATTTCAAAACCCCAAAGAGCAAGCCTCAAAACTAATCCAATGAAGTTCATGTGCATTTTCCTATGGACCTTAGGTACCTCATGGCACTGTAAAACTTGGGGTTTTTTTCTACCTCAGATACCTAACAACTAAAGGCTGCAGTTTTTAACTTTCATAGCACTCAACATTTGTTTGGTTTAGGTTTTGCTTAAGTGTGCCAGGAAGCAGTGTGAGCAGGCTACTCTGCAGTGGGTCCTGAGCTGGGACCTGAGGGTGACCCAAGCACAGGCCATGCCCTGCCCAATGGGGCACCGTTTGGGCCACCAATGGTGGTAGAGTCTGCCAGCAGCCTAAGGATCATCAGACTAGGTTTGTCCCATCACTGCTGGTACTGGCTTTCTTAACAGAAATCTCTGAAACCTGAGCTTGGTTTCTGCAACCCTTATTACCACCATTTAGGAATAAGAGAGAGAGAAGAATGTATTGTAATAACCCATTCCCCAACTCAACTCTGCTGAAACAGCAACAGGGTGATAAACACGTATGTATGGAAAACCCATCCAAGAACCTCATACTTATTAGATCTGTATTGCGAGAGTACCTCCACAGGAATACAGAAACAAAGCAGAATTGGAAGTGTGGTTGGCTGGCCGTACTAGATATAAGGAACTATCAACAGCTTGTCCAACACCCAAAGGCTTGCATGGAAAATTAAGACAGAACAGGTAATTGCAATAGAAATTGTTTTTTGGGATAGTCTTTCATGAGCAACTTGCTCATCTAACCACCAAAATAATCTTTTTTCACAGTAGTAATTTATAATCCTCTGTGAGTCTTTAAAGGCATTTCAACATCTTTTATTATTTACACAATGGTTCTTGTTACAGTTGGGTATAGGAATAAACCACAGATAAAAAGAAAGCCTATGGAGTATTTTCAGGCTCAGGTTTCTTCTACAATCTCCAGAGAGCACTGATAAATTACTATAATAAAGAAAGCAGGTCTTTTTCAGTCATTTAATTCATTACCTTATTCCAGGTAATATTGTCCCTAAAATATGGGAGGCAAAATAAGCAAACAAAATAGAGGAAAAAAAACTAGAACAAAGAGACAGGCAGGTGAGGAAATAACAAATGTCCTCATAATTGTATTCATTTGTAATGGAATCAGATGTAGGAGTGGGCTCTACTCTGGGGAAAAAAAAGCCAGTAAGAGTCATAATTGTAGTGGTTCTCTTGCTGAGGGGGAGGGGGGAAAGGCTTTCAACAGAACAGAGCCAAAGCTTGACAAACTAGATACTTCAAATGACATACTGGAGACAATAACCCCAGGAGAAATCATCATGGGCTGATGTACTGCAATCTATTTAATATATACTAAATAAACAGATAAAATCTCCAAAGTAAAAGACTACTTTGCCACTTCAGCACTTCATAGCCCTTTTGCAAGCATCTACATCAAAGAATTGTGAAAACAACTTAAAATGTTCTTAGTAGAAATCACACAGTAGGGAACATACTGTAGGAAGGCGTTCAGTGCCTCCATGACTACTTTACAATGGCAACCTGTTGACTGGCAGCTGTCGCTACCCATTAATTTGTAGGAAATACTCATCCTACCTTTAAAAACCAGGAAAGAGAATAAAGATGGATTTTAAAATATTTGATTGGAGGACCAACAAAAGAAACACTGAAAAAACAAGAGGGGTTTATATGCAAAGACTATGACTTGAAAAATAGGGGAAGGATTGCAAAGCTCGTGTATTTTTCTAACTGAAACCACAAATAGTTCATAGCATTTCAGCTCACTTAGTTGAAACTTAAATGACTAAGTTTTGGCTGTAATAAAAACCCTTTTGATATTTTTTGCTACAACGACAACTGTGAATAAAATTTGTATGTAGCCTCTTACTGGTCTTTGAGAGGACAGTCATGCTTAAGGTTACTCTGTAAATCACACAGTAGCTAAAACAGAAGCACAAAAGTTCGTGGGCTATAAAAACCATAAATATCTCAAAGTTCTTACATGTCAGCATAGAGAGACCGCTGAAGACATTCACAGGTTAAGAATACATCCTTAAGTAAAAAAAGGTGTTGAGTGCTTCATATAAGTGTTAGCACCAAGGGGGTTTTGCATAACTGACTGGACTTTGGAGACTGTGTCTATGCAAACAGCATCAGCAATATTCCATGTCTTCCTGCACAGCCCGTGAGGGGAAGTCAGCTGATGTGTCTTTCTTTAGGTCAGCCACAGGCTGTGACACAAAGACAGCCTGCTGGTTGCAGTGCTGTTAGCCAGCTCCACGACAGAACAGCTAGGATTTAAAATCATTCCTATAACATTCATGGATAACGCTCACACATAGTAAACAAGACTAAAATGAAGATATACTCCAAATCTCTGGTCTTCACTAAATCCCCTCCCAAAAAACCCAAATGCCTATTATTTTTAGATTTTTTTTTCTTTGTTTTGTTATTATAATAACTATATTATTCACTGACATTATAGTAACATTTCTCAAGCCCTGTATCAGTATAAGCTACAAAGCTAACTTGCAAATACATTTAAGCACTACCTATATTGCCTACATTTTAATGAAAGACTAGAAAAATAAGGTATATTTTTCCTAAAATACCAGAATTTGTTGAAAGGAATTTACAGCTGCTTCTAAGGGTTCAGAATAATTTTCCTAGCTTAGTTGATTTCCAGATAAAGAATCTAAAGATAAGAAAAATCAGTAACTTAAAAGCTGAGAGCATTACTTTTTCCCTAAAAAGATAGTTGTGAGGCAGATATGACAAGCTGAATTCTATCAGTTTTAAAAACATAGAATTATTGGTTTGGGTTGGAGGGAACCTTAAAGATCACCTAGTTCCAACCCCCCTGCCATGGGCGGGGACACCTCCCACTAGACTCCGTTGCTCAAGGCCCCATCCAACCTGGTCTTGAACACATCCAGTAATGGAGCATCCACAACCCCCCCAGGCAACCTGTGGCAGTGTCTCACCACCCTCAGAATGAAGAGCTTCTTCCTAACATCTCATCTCAATCTCCCCTCCTCCAGTTTATTGCCATTACACCGTGTCCTACCACTACAAGCCCTTGTAAAAAGTCCCTCCCCAGCTTTTTTGTAGGCTTCCTTCAGATACTGGAAGGCCGTTATAAGGTCTCCCTGGAGCCTTCTTTTCTCCAGGCTTAACAACTCCAACTCTCTCAGCCTGTCCTCACAGAAAAGATGTTCCAGCCCTTTGATCATTTTTGGGGCCCTCCTCTGGACCTGTTCCATGGTCCGTGTCCATCTTGTGTTAGGGGCTAGACACAGTACTCCAGACAGGGTCTCACGAGAGGAGAGGGGCAGAATCACCTCCCTCAACCTGCTAGCCACACTTCTTTTGATGCACCCAGGATAGGGTTGGCTTCCTGGGCTGCACCCACACATTACGCACAGCTTTATGGCTTAATAATGCTCTGTCTTTTCAGTGCCAGACACTTTCTAATAACTTTTTTTATTGCATATTCATTATATTTCATTTTTTATTCAAATAGTAGCCTATTGACATTTTTAATTCTATTTCCATTTTTATCTTAAATTCAACACAAAGAACAATATAACTTCTGGAAATCAGAAGAAATGAGATTCATTTGTAATATAAAATCTAGCAATCTGAAAAAAATAGATGTTGGGTTGCTTGTTGCCTTGTATACAGTATGTCTGTACTTATTTGGGGAAAAATTGTACCAGATTTGTTCAAACTTTATATGCAGCTGTTCATGAATTGAGCAATAAACCCTAATGTTTTCTTGCGGGAGGAAAGAGGAGCAAAAAGCAAAAACTAAGAAGCTGGTATGTGAATCAAAACTTGTGCATGTTCATGAAGCTCTAGGTAAAGCAGAGCTGGTTTAAGCTACTTGGACTAAGTCAGTCCCTACCAGTGATCTAGACTTGGAGTCACGCTTTGGTAGTGGCACGTATTTCAGCCCCTGTAAGGTAAAGCCCAGGTACACATCCTGGCTTATATAACATAATGTGCTGTGTTGCTCATTTTTTTACTATTTTATTTGATATGCTAGATAAAAATCTCTTTAAAATACAGAAAAAAAATCTGTTTAGTCTTAAGTTTTTCAACGAATAGAAAAAAAATGAATTCCATGAACTGGCAGAACATGCTGCTACATATATTCAAAGAATTCCAATTTTTTAGCAGTCAGTCAAATATTTTTTTGAGATAATAGACTCTGTATGCTTAGTTGCAAGGCTCTGTACATAGACAATGTTGCTTAGAGGAAGATACATGTGAGCAGCAGGATAGCTGTCCTCAACTGTGATTAAAATCAGTTCCTGAGAATGAATTACTCCTTGGGCTTAATACAGCTGAAATGAAAGCTTCTGTGGATGCTGCCTGCTGCCCTGCATGATATGTTCTCTGCTTGGTTTCTATAACAGAAAGAAAGCTGTTGTATCTCTGTCACAGACAGACCAGATCTGTCTGAAAGGCTATGTTTGAATTATATCTTGCAAGAGCATGTTTCAAACCAGCCACACCTAACCGAGAAGGAGCAAATGCTCTTTTTACCTTCACCCTGCTATGTTTCTGCCACTTTTTCAAGTAATTTTTTTTTTTTTATCATGTAGGAAAGTGCAGAAGTACACCAGTATCTCTTAGAAAGTTTTACAAGAACAAAGCACTATTCAATAAAGAACCATAAATAACATTTCAACAGATTTAATATACTTACAGACTGGAGTATAGAGGCATTAAAATCCTAATGATGTATTATTAATATAAAAATAAATCTCCTTTCCAGCCCCACCCAACTTTACACTGTCTACCATGGACACATTCCATGGCCCATGTCCCTCTTGTGTTGTGGGCTGGACGCAGTACTCCATGTGAGGTCTCAGGAGAGTAGAGAAGCAGAATCATCTCACTGTCTACCTGTATTCTGTAGGTGTCAGGGAAAATATGGCACAAGAAAAGCGTAACAAAACGGACTCTAGGTTTATATGTCTTTCATAGTGTGTCTAGCTAATGACATCCAAATGTGCAGCTGAGAGCATCATCTGACATCCTTTGTCAGTCTCCTAAAAAATCTGCTTGCAAGCATTTTTCTTTGTGTCACTTATACACATTTTATTAAATAAAGGAAATATAATAGCTTGCTGACCGTTTTACTTTTGTGTCTGCCAAAAAAGATGTATTATAGTAGTTAAATTGTACTTGTTGGGCTCAGTTCCTAGCTACATTTCTGAGCTGATCTAAAAGTATGTGAATGACAAGAAAGTACAAAATTATAATTAATGAGTTAGTGCATTTATTCTAATTAATATAATTAGAGATTGGCTGCACCTCAACTATGTCTCAGGTCTTTAAATGAGTCTCAGTTATAAATGGAAATCAGCAGCAATTTCTCCATCCATTTCAGGTTAAACCATCTTTTTGCACTCCTTGTGTGTGTCAAAGTACCTTAATATTGACTATCTTTCCCCAGGAAATGGCTAAAATATCTATGTGAATTATTATTTTCTATAATTCAAAAGCTTTTACCCCCTTCCTCTCCCCCCCCCCAAAAAAGACAATTAAGAACCAAACCAATCACAAAGCCCCCCAGCTGTTGTTGGCCAAACTGCCTTCTCCCTACCCTGTCAAGACTTTATTCCCCTGGAGCACACCAAGATAGGACACCTAAACTCCAGTACCTGCAGCATTCTGTTAAAATTCTTTGAGTGCTCCATATCACACCTCATTTCTCACTCCTGCACATGCTGCTGAAGCCTCCTAAAGCCTGTATTCTCTGAGCACTCATGAGCTGGAGACAGGTGAGAGGAGCTGAAGCATCCAAGTACAGAGATGCCATGGCCAGCAGAACGTGGTCTCTGGGGTCAAGACCCAAGAGCACAGCAAACACCAGCTGAGTCTCCCTGGCCTACCAGCCAATGGGCCTGGCTCTGACAGAGATGCTGGATACTTGCTCTGAGATGCTGCTGGTGTGATCCCACCAACAGCCAGGTACACAATGTCCCGGGCCAAGCTGCTGGCTGACTGGTAGGAACAAAGAAAAGCTTTGCTCCTCAGATGACAAACTGAGGACCTACCAGCAGCTTTGCCTTCTCATGTCAGCACTGAAATATCTAGATCACAAATGCATACGCCACAGCTGTTATTAAACAGAGTGTGTGCATGGGGATTCAGAGGGCACTGCAGGTGGGGAAGGGATGTTGATCATGCAGTCCGGACCAGTTTAGGGCACTCAATGGTGCATGTGGTCCACGCTGCAGGATTGTGTGCCTGGGGGCTCACTGTTTCTCCTGAGGTTTCTCCCTGAGGAAAGACCTGAGGTATTCCCCAAGCTACTCCAAAGGCACTATAAGGACTGGGCAACACAGCTGAGGTGAGGATACCACCTGGATGGTATAACATAGTGTAGATACAGTCATTAGATCCCATCTTCTTTTTCACATTTATCTCAGAGTAAAATTCCTTAGTTTAGAATTTTAGAAGTATCCTGATGATAAGTGTGAATACACTGCATGCACATATCTATGTTAGTGAAGATAAATCCTCACTGTAGATCCATTAACCCATGCAGGTTACTTGTGCTGCTTTATCTTGTGAGAGGAGTTTTCAACTTTATAAGCATTTCACTCTGCAACAACTCCTACCGTTACTTCTAAATTGGATTATCTTTAAAAACTTCGGGTTCCCACCATATATTTTCATGTCTCAAACATTTATATCCATTAGATATTAGGTTAGACATAAGGAATAAAGACAGGAAAATAGATGAGATAACCCTTTACCCATCTGAAATGTTATTCTTTCATTCACTCCACTCTTCCTTCAACTTCCGGTAATGAAAAGCTAGTCGGCTCACTTTATATTCCTGTGTGACAGAAAAATGTGTCTACTAGAGCTGTTATGGAGTCCTCAGAAAATGGGACACATCTTAATTCACTTTATTTTCTGATGTTCTCTGAGTGATAAGTAGTTACTGGGCTTTTCAGAATTGTCCTTGGAGTCACAGGATCACAGAACCATAGAAGGGTTGAGGTTGGAAGGGACCTTCAGAGGTCATTTGGTCCAATGCCCCTGCTAAAGCAGGGCTACCTAAAGCCAACTGCACAGAACCTTGTCTGGATGGCTTCTGAATATCTCACAACTGCCCTGGACAATCTATGCCAGTGCTCAGCCACCCTCACAATACAAGAAGGTTCAGAGAGAACCTCCTGTGCTTCAGTTGTGCCCATTGCCTCTTGAATTCATGTAACTGGGAAAGTAGGAGGCATAAACTTACAGTCCCCTACTGGGACTGCATTTTATTATCTAAATTATACTCCAATGTTATTGACCACTCCTGTTGCAGCTGCAAAAACAATGACTCCAAAGCACATGATGCTTGTGTTTGGTAACAGCTCTCTCTTCAGTGCAGATTTAAGAATGTTAGCTTATAAAGAAGCTTGTAATGAAAGGTTATGGAAAACAGGTTAACTAAACACTAAGTAAGTTTAAAATATTTCCAATGTTTCTTTTCAAATTTGCTTTCAAACAGTGCCTTACTCCATGTGCTATCTCTTTGGCTAGCTTTTCAAACTCTTAGCTTTATCTTAGCTTTATTTCTCCTTCTACGGCAATTATACCAAATTCACAAGCATTTGCTATGAGTTTTGTTTGCAAAATCTGGAATTGGCAATCTCTGCAGAAGAGGTACAACATGAGAAATGAAGAAAAAAGTTGACACAGTGAGTTGCTGACAGAGTAGTCTACCAGGATCCTTGTATCTATTTGCCTTTGTGTTTTATTCCTGTTGACCCAGTTCACAGGTCTGTCACCTCTCCGGTACAGTATTTAAACTAGAATTACATTTCCTGCCTTCCAACAGTGCCTGATTTTCCTTCCTCTGCAGCATAAATACTGCATATGAATTACATATATGAAACCATACTTACACAAAATGCATCCCTTAACCACATATCCTCACTGATAGAGAGAGAGCTCTACAGAACAATACTATAAAACTCCATGAAACAGTACCACCTTTACTTTAGAACCATGTGAAATCCATCATTGGGAAGGTATGAATTTTGCTTTACACTGAAGTAGTTGTCAGAGACAAAACAGATTAGGAGCTGTATTTATATTCTCTCCCTTTAAAAATGAGCAAATGATCAATAAACTAAATAATTACATACATAGAGGAATTATTTTTCACATTTTGCTTATAAACTTTTGAAACTACCTACTGCAATATATTAATTTTTTCCAAGACCTTAGGAGGACCCTGAAAGTATCAGCCATGTATGTCAGTAATGAGTACATCCAGAAGCGTAATAAAACAAATGTAGGCAGCAGCAATAAATAGGCAAGCATAAAACCCAACAATTTTCACCTAACCTTTCAAACATCAACTCTTCTGCCAAATAGGTTTGGAAAATATTTTAAACACAGAGATAACAATGCTTTTATGTATGCTAACAGACTTTAAAATATTGTTTCCAGACTACAGTATTATAGTTATAAACTAGTTTGAGTATTCTCTCTTCAGGAACTTCACCTCATTTACATTTCAATTTTCTATCTAGTTATTCTATTAAGAGAGTAAATATAATTGCCCAAAATCAACATTAGAAGATGGCCAAATTTTTAATTTAGTAAATAAAAGCAATAAAATATAAAAGGCAGAATAGTAAAACTATAAGTTACGGACACTACTTTGGTTAAACTAAGAAAATACAGTCTTTGAATAGTGCTAATTATAATACCTAGTCCTTACTCTTTTCAAACAGCAGGTCACAAAGCACTACACAAAGGAAGTTGGTGTCACTACCTGTGCTTTTCAGATGAACTGAAAGCAGCTCAGAAAAAGAAAAGTAACTTCCTAGAGTTTCCCCCCATACTGACCTGAGGATGTGAAGAACTGTCTTGAGTCTGAGTACAGTACTGAACTAAAAGAGGCCACACTGCTTTGCTAAAGGTACGTACAAGGAGAAGCAAACACAAGCAGCTGTAATGACCAGTATGTCTCCAGATTCAGCTTGTTATACTAGGAGTTTTGCCCCATTTCACTGTCCACAATAAAAAATAATCATCTTTTTTTCCATTAAGACTTTATGAGGATACTGCCTGCTCAATGGAAGACTTGCTTCACACACAACTACATAGAGGGACACAAAGACAAGCAGCCTGAAGAAGCCTAGGATGTCCTTCAGTAACTCACCTCACCCTGGATAGACTGTGCTGTGAACACAAACTGCTGGAACCAAGGCGATCAGCAAGGTTGGCAATCACTGTAAGAAAAAACTGGCTTGGACACAGAAAAACTAATAATTATTCTCAGAGCTACAGAGAAACTATCAAGAGTCCTGTAGGCATTATGCAAAGTTCACCATTAGAGGAAATCCCTTCTTATTATAATGACTTTTGTTAAAGAAAATGGACCTTCTGCATACAAGATACTGAGTTCACTTCAAATGACTACAGGGAACAGCAAAAGCTTTGCTTGCATCACACGCAGATTTTTATTTACAGAATCACAGAATGGTGGGGTTGGATGAGACCTCTGGAGATCATCTAGTCCAACCCACCTGCCAGAGCAGGGCCACCTAGAGCAGGTTACACAGGAAGGCTTCCAGGTGGGTTTTGAATGTCTCCAGAGACTGAGACTCCACCACCTCTCTGGGCAGCCTGTTCCAGTGCTCTGCCACCCTCAAAGTAAAGAA